>APFE030638400.1:0-12956 GCA_000404065.3 Pinus taeda
CCAATTTCATTTCCTGAAGCATCACATTCCACAATAAAGGTTTTTGTGAAGTCTGGTGTAGCTAAGACTAGTGCTTGGCACATTACCTCTTTAATATGTTCGAAGGTCTTTGTTGCCTCTGGAGTCCATGAAAATGCATCTTTCTTCAATAATGTTGTTAGAGGTGCTGCTATTCTCCCATAATTCTAACAAACTTGCGATAATACCCTGTCAACCCGAGAAATCCTCGCAGATGCTTTATGGATGTTGGGATTTTCCATTCCTTAATGGCTTTAATTTTTCTAGGGTCTGCCTTAACTCCTTCATGAGATACAATATGACCCCGATATTCCACCTCTTGTACTCCAAAGAAACATTTGGATCTTTTGCATATAATTGTTTCTCCTCCAATAGTTAGCACGCTATCAACATGTTCAACATGATCCTTCTAAGACTTGTTGTAGATTAGTATATCATCAAAAAATACTAACACAAATTTTCTAAGGAATGGTTTGAAAATGGAATTCATCAAACCTTGAAATGTTGAAGGTGCATTGCTAAGGCAAAAAGGCATGACCAAAAATTCATAATGACCTTCATGAGTTCTAAATGTTTTTTTTGTAATGTCTTCAGTCTTCATTCTGATTTGATGATATCTTGAACAATGATCCAACTTGGTGAAGTAAATTGATCCATGCAATTCATCCAGTAATTCATCAATGACAGGAATGGGAAACTTATCTCTAATAGTGAGCTTGTTGAGCTCCCTATAATCCGGACACATGTGCGATGATCCATCCTTCTTGTGCACTAATACTACTGGAGTAGAGAAAGAACTTTGACTCGGTTGAATTATACCAACCTCTAGCATTTCTGCAACCATACGTTCAATTTCACTCTTTTGGGCATAGGGATATCTGTATAGCCTGATGTTTGGAGGAACACTTCCTGGAATCATATGGATAGCATGATCATGATCACTTATAGGTCGGAGACCTTTGGGAGTCTCAAATGCCTTGAAATGATTGTTCAAGACTTTTTGGAGATCTGGAGAAATAGATGATTCCAAGGTGGGAACATCTAGCGAACATAATTGTGCAATTACACCCCTTTGTTCCGTTTTTACATGCTTTGTCATACTGTTAGAGTTGATTATCTTTCTTGGTTTCCCTGCAATACCCCTTAATTCAACTTCCTTTCCTTCCATAGAAAATTTCATGAAAATCTCTTGAAAATTAAAAGCTATTGTACCCAAGGATTGTAACAATTGGACTCCTAGTACAACATCAACACCTCCCATTGGAATAGAAAGCATTGGGCTAGTCAATACATATTCTCCCATCGATAGCTTGATATTATGGCACCTTCTAGAGCAATTTATTGTTCCTCCATTTGCAACCATCACTTGAAACTCTGGTGCTAGATATAAGAAGCAATTCAACTCTTTTTCTACCTTACAATCAATAAAATTGTGGGTACTTTCTGAATCAATCAACACTATTACCCTTTTTTTCTTGATTTGTCCTTCTATCTTGATGGTTTGAGGAGTGGTAATTCTAGCCAATGCAATACAAGCTATGGTTATATTCATTTCTTTTTTATCTAGGCTTTGTTCCTAGAGTATATCCTTTTCTTTTGACCTTTCTTGCTCCTTTTCTTCTTCCTCTTCGCAATCTATGTAGAATAATTTATTCTCAGTACACTTATGACCTTTAGTGTATATGTTATCACAACTGTAACAAAGCCCATTTTCTCTTTTTTCTTTGAATTTTTGTGGTGTCAACCTTATAGGTTGTGGAAGACTAGGGGCAACAACACTTCCCTCTTTATAGTTGTGAGTGGTATGCTTCCTGGTTACCATAATTTTGCTTTCCATTTTTCTTGCTAACCTGAATGCCTTCTCTAATGAATCAGGTTCCCAAAGGTGAACATCATGTTGGATATTATCCTTTAAAGACCCTATGAACACATCAATCCTATGCTCCTTTGGAATATTTTTTACCCTTATGTTCAATTTTTGGAACTCCTCAATGTGCTGCATTATTGAACCCTTTTGTTTGAGACTTATTAATTGGCTAAAAAAAGTGTTGCTTTTTGTATCCTCATAATGTGCTGTCAATTTTTCTATAAAAATTGCCCAAGTGATAATGTGTTTATGAGAAAAAAGACATTGATACCATACAAACTGACTTGGTTCCAAATATAAAGTTGCAATACGTACCTTTTGTGTGTTTTGCACATTATTGAGATCCAAAAAATACTCCATCTGTAATATCCATGTTGCGGGATCTTTGCCATCAAACTAACTCATATCAATTTTTATAATATAGTGGGTCTTTGATCCCACATTAGAGTTTTTCAAATCATGATTAACATTTCTTTTGTTCACATCATGAGTTTCCTTTACAACCTTTTCACCATTAGTAAGTATTTCTTGTAGAAAATTTGTCAAATCTATCTTCAAATCTGCCATGTCTGTCTTCAAATCTGTCTTCAAATTTGCCATGTCTCTCTTCAAATCTATTTTCAAATCTATCGTCAAATCATCCATCTTAGCTTCCATGCCCTTTATCTTAGATTCCACGCCATTTATCTTAGCTTTTGTTAACTTTTGTGAGCGTGACATTTGTTGCACTTGTTCTTGTAATTTTGATATATCATGTAGCATTTCTTCCCCTTCTTCATGAGTCATGCTAGGGCTTTCAGGTTCCTTACTAGGTCTTTGCATTTTCTTTCCTCAAGGCATCCGTTACCGATAATAATGCTCTACTATGCCCTTTGAATTCCTTCAAAATAAATTTTCAAACCAATCTTAAGCGAAAATTTAAAAGAATCTACACACCTTTTTTCACTTTGTAGGAGCCCGATATTGCCTCTGATGTATCTCTGTAATTTTATATCATCTAGTTTTGAAATTGCAACCTATAGTAGCCCTCCGTGTCATATTTCTAATGACGCCAATCTGATCCAAATTGGATTCTCCAAGGAAGAGTTATGCAACATCTCCCACAGTGACCTGATTATAGACTAGCTCAGTAGAGCAAATTTGTATGACGTGCCACGAGTCACTGTTTCGACCTATGGCTTTGAAAAATATATACAAGAAACTACAATCCATCCTCTTTATGTACCTTCTTACAAAATTTCAATCAGATGCTGAGAGAGAAAGTTATGATGATTTTCCCCAGGTCACCTGTTTGGAATGAAATTCAGGATTCTACAAGAAGACCAACTTCCTCAGATCATATCTCCGCAAATATAGTGCGAACAGTTCTGAAATTCGGACCTGATATTCAATGCGATTTCTTCTCAAATGGGTCTTTTTTTTAGCTTCTACAACATCGCAGAAAAAAGTTATAGAGAAAATTCCACGATGACCTGTTTGGAGCAATGTAACCCTAGAATCCAAACCTCTGATACCAAATGTTATGAAACCAGCTCAAGAAAAGATACAAAAGATAGATCAATGCCTTAGAATTCAGCCTCTTCGAGGGGGAAACCTCCTTTACATTACATAAATGAACATTTCTTGGAAGATTCAAATGACAAAACCTCTTTTCTATATATAGGAGTCTAAGGAGTCACAATATAACCCAGCCAACCTGACAATAATAATATAAAGCCACAAAAATAACAATAGAGGGATTCTATGGGGCACAGTAATAACAATATGGGGATAATAGGGGCACAAAAATATTAATAAGGGATGAAACTAAAATATTAATGGGGTAATCACTAGTATTATAGGGACACAACAAAATTCCCCAATGGTTTTGATCCCAATATGGCATACCAATTGAGAAAATGAGATCCTCCTACATTGGAGGATATGTAGAAAATTGCAATGACTGTGGAGGCAAATTTGCTAGCTAAGAGAGCTAGGACAAATACTAAGAAGAAAGTGACCATAAAGGAAGGAGATTCTTGCTTAGATCATTTTCTTCATAAGATTGAGAAAATTTTGATAGATTAACCATTGTAGATAAGTTTGAGACAACAATCATAAATCCAAATTTTTGTGCTCAGCAGCATCCATAGTTCAGGATTAAACAGCGGGAGCAAATAGTGCAAGATCAATTAGCATAGCAACAAGTCAAAACGACACTACAGTAGAACTATGTGCATGGCCCGCAGTTAGAGGATGATGAGAATCCAATAGGAGAGGAGAATCACTTTTTTACAGCAAATGGTTTGCCTATATACATCATAGAGGATGAGGAATATTCAAAAAGCCTAGCTGCACAAAAGGATGAGGATTTTATACTAGCCAATGAAACAATTTTGGAGGAAGAATCAAATGAATATCAGAGAGGATATATGAATGCACTCACAGAGCAACAAAGACAGTATTCACTTAAGAGAAGGGATGTACCAATCAATCCAATTCAAAAGCGAAGGAAGCAACACAACCAAAGAATGATTCTCCAAATGTTCAGAAAAAAGGAAAGGAGCCAGTAGATCCTACATCCATTAAAGTACAATCTGCAAATGAGAAGTCAAATCAGCTAGGTACAGCAAAGGACAAGTCTGAAAAGAAGGATTCTCTAGTCAAAGAGGTAGATAAAACTATAGACTTTAGCTTAGAGAATGAGATTGCTAAGTTAAAAGTATAAATATCTCTGACTAAATTAATGAAGAATAGTAGTTATAACAGTCAAGTGTTAAAAATTTTGAATGTAGATCCCCTGTCTGATATGGTTAATGTGGAAGATGAATAACTTGAGCTTATTTTTGGTTTGGCATTAGAAGGCCAATTTGAGCATATTGAAGTAGCCATTTTTTACATCAACCTTAAATTACATGATTATGTATTGCAAAATGCCATGATTGATTTAGGAGCATCTCACAACCTGATGTCAACGGTAATTACGGGAAAAACTGGGTTTGGACATCACTCGCAAATATCATGATCTTTATTCCTTTAATTTTGATAGGGTCAGATGTATTGGTCTCATTAAGGATTTGGTCGTGACTTTAGATCAAATTCTAGCAAAGAATGTTCTCATGGATGTAGTTGTGGCTGACATTCCCCCTAGATTTGGCATGCTTTTATCTAGGTTGTGGGGTGCAAAACTCAAAGGGACATTACAGTTAGATTTCTCTTATGCCACTATTCCTGTGTTTGGTCAATTAAGAAAATTATATAGGGAGAAAAAGATGAAGTATATGATCACGAGCAAAGAGAATCCTTTGAATCATCCGATTAACTATGTACATATAAATTTAGAGTATTTTGTTCTTTGTTCTGACAATAGTTTTAATGATGTAAATAGTCAACTAGTTGAAGTGGAAGATATTCTAGAGATAACAGAAAATTTTAGGGCAGTACTTGATCAAGAGAGACAAAGGCTTGAAAGTACCACTGAATAGTCTACATTCCACTAGCAGTAGAAAATTGAGGGACAACAGCCAAAGGTAGATGAACTGGCAGAATTCTAGCACTTGGTGGAAGAAGTCGGTTTGTGGAGTATGGATTTTGATGGAGCAGTAGGTAAGGATGGTGCAGGAATTGGGATTTGGATATGCAACCCTGTTTTCCTACAAAATAAAGTCCCAAGTAATGTAAGGGTATGTTCATATAAATTGTCTTTTGATTGTTCCAATAACAAAACCGAGTATGAGGCACTGATCGTAGGCTTGAAAATCCTCAAGAAGTTGAATGCAAAGAGAAATTCATTTTATGGCGACTCCAAATTAGTAATAAAACAAGTCAAGGGTGAATACCAAGCCAAACATCCTCGAATGAGAGCTTACCATAATGTGGTTCTAGATATTTTAAGGTTGTTTCCAAATCATACTTTGACATGTGTCCCTCGTACACAAAATGTTATTGCAAATTCTCTTGCTATAGCTACAAGTAACTTAAAGATCGCAATGAATTCAAACAATAATTTTGAAATTCATGTGAAGCATTGCCTAGCTGTCCCTGATAATCTAAGATATTGGCAGGGGTTTTAGGATAACAAAGAGATTTAAGATTTTCTGCAAAGTGAAGGCAAATATAAAGACACTTCTATAGATGGTGAGCAAGATGATGGTGAACCAGAAATAGAGGTAAATCAGATGGAAGTCTTACAGTTTAAAGATAATCTCATCCCTAAAGGCCTTATACCTTTAGAGGAATTATTTGATCAAGATGACGTAGCCCGGAAACCAAGCTTAGTGCCGACTGAGAAGGGTGTTGAAGATGTAAATATCGGAACAGTAGAAAATCCAAAGATGGTGAAGTTGTCAAAGGCATTGCCTCCTCAGGTGAAAGCTAAATACATTAGTTTATTATCTTCATCTTGTGATGTATTTGCATGGGACTATATAGATTTAGAGTACGACAAAAGTATAATTCAGCATATCATTCCAATTAAGCCAAATCAAAAGCCATTTCGCCAAAGGTTGAGAAGGATAAATCTAAAGTTACTGCCATCAATAGAAAAAGAGGTCAATCGATTGTACAAGGCTGGCATAATCGTTCTGATCAGGTTTTTAGATCAGATCTCTAATTTGGTACCCATGCGAAAGAAGACAGGTGAGATTATATTGTGCATAGATTTCAGAAATTTGAATAAAGTGTCATTGAAAGATAATTACCCATTGCTGAAAATGGACCACATACTCCAAAGAGTAGTTGGAGCATCTTGTATGTCACTGCTTGATGGGTATTCTGGCTACAATCAAATTTTGGTTCATGAAGATGATAGGGACAAGACAACATTCACCACTCCTTGGGGAACATTCCACTATGCCAAGATGTCGTTCGGTTTAAAGAATGTTGGAGCAACATTCCAGCATGCCATGGACATCACCTTCACAAATGAAAAATATGTGTTTTTAGTAGTGTATCATGAGGATTTGACTGATTTTTCAAATTCAGATGAGGAGCATCTTTACCATCTGAAAATTGTTTTTCAACGTTGCAGAAAATATGGAATATCACTCAATCCCAAAAAAGAACTTATTTTCCATGGATGAGGGGAAGCTTCTCGGTCACATAATATCAAAAGAAGGAATCTGCATCGATCCTGCTAGAGTGGAAGCTATACATAAAATATATTTTCCTCATAATAAGAAAGAGATTCAAGCATTTAATGGTAAGATGAACTTCTTACATCGTTTTCTGCCTAATCTAGCTGAACACTTGAGGGAAATTACAAATATGTTGAAGAAGGATAGTGTGGTCAAGTGGACCAAAGAAGCCATGAAATCTTTTAACCTGGTAAAGTTGTCTCTTTTTTCCGGTCCAATTTTAATTAGTCTGGATTATTCACAGGATTTTGTATGATTTTCATTCGCTTCTGAACATACTATGTCAGCAGTTCTAATGCAGAAAAGAGATTAACTATAAAAACCAATTACCTTTTTTAGTAGGAAAAGAAGAGATGCAGCCTTGAAATATAACATCATTGAGAAGCAAGCTCTTGCCTTGGTGAAATCTTTGAAATATTTCTAGGTATATATTTTGCACTTTCATATTCTTGTTTATGTCCCTAATACAGCAGTCAAAGATGTTTTGGTACAAACAGATCTGGAAGGTAGGCAAGGTAAATTGATTGTAGCATTGCTAGAATATGACTTGGAGATCAAACCAACAAAGCTAATCAAGGGGCAGGGTCTAGCAGAGTTGATGGCGGAGTCTAATTTACATGCATTGGAGATAAACCTGATTATAGCCATGTCTGAAGAAGATGAAGATAATTCGCTAATTAAGGTATCTGAATTTTTTCTCCATTCTCCTTGGTAGTCAGACATTGTATATGTACTTCAGCACCTTTCACCACCACCAGGGATGGCTAAAAATAAAGGTAGAAATCTGAAACTAAAAGCTGCTAGATTTTGTATTTTGAACAATGCACCTTATTGGAAGGATCCCAGAGGCATTTTGTTGAATTGCTGAATGCGGAGATCATTTATTTTTGAAGACGACAACTAACAAAATTTTGAGAGCAGGGTACTATTGGCCTACCATGTTTGTTGATGTTTATAAAATTGTCACAAGCTATCATGAATGCCAAATTTTTCAGGGAAGGAGAAAGTTACAACCTTTACCTCTCAAGTTAGTCGAAGTTAGTGCACCATTTCAACAATGGGGCCTAGATTTTATTAGAGAGATTCATCCCAAATCTTCAACTTAGCACAAGTGGATCTTAACAATGACATCTTATTTCACAAAGTGGATTGAGGCAATCCCCACTCAGTAGGCTACAGATTTGGTAATAATTTAGTTTCTTGAAAATAATATTTTCTCACGTTTTGGCTGTCCTAACAAATTGATTACAGATAATGCAGCTGCTCTCAAGTCCAAAAAGTTGATTGACTTTCGTAGCAAATACAAAATTACCTTGGGAGATTCTACTGCATATTATCCACAAGGTAATGGATTGGATGAATCTTCAAACAAATCATTGGTCAACATCATTAAAAAGCTGTTGGAAACCAATAAGAAGAGCTGGCGTAAAAAATTTGTTAATGCACTATGGGCGGATAGAGTAAATCAAAAGAAGTCAATCAACATGTCTTTGTTTGAGATTGTATATGGTATTGACACAATGTTCTTGACATCTCTTGCAGTCCTAGTTGTTAAACTTCTGCAACAACCTCGTAGCGAGGAAGATCATTTTCAACAGAGAATAAGCCAAATGATCCATTTACAATAGATGAGAGAGGAATTTTTTCAGAATACCTTCAAGCTGTAAGAGAGAATTAATAAGATTTATGATCGGAAGGAACAGGCGGACAAATTTTAGATTGAAGACATAGTGCTAAAGCGGGATGCTAGAAACGAGGATAAAGGTAAGCACGACAAGTTCAAGAACCTATGGTAGGGACCATGTAGAATTGCTGCATATAGAGGTCAAAATGCTTTTCTACTTAAAGAAATGAACGGGAAAGATTGTCCAAGAGGGCTAGTAAATGGTCGGCTTTTAAAATGATATTATCTCTGACAAGTTTTCTTCTATCACATTTTGTCATTGTACATACAATTTTATTTCTTTCATTGCAAACTTTGCAGTGTCATCATTCATTCAGTTTGGGGCCCGAAGTGAAGGCTATAAAGCTGAATGTTTGGCTTCAGTCTTTGGTTATTTAGTGTCAGTTGTTTGAGTCATAGTTGAGTCAGTTTTGATTCGAGGTATTTATTTGGTGTTCTAAAGTTATTAACTCCATATTGCCCAATGGATGAAGGCACTTATCTGCTTTCCCAGAGATCTATGGTTCTTGGCACCTCCTAGTAGCTACCATCCCCATTGGAGCAAATGTTAGTGGTGGTATCTTCATCCCTCCACCAGTTATCAAATTGTTGTTTTTGCATGCATATTAGGTGTCCCATCTGATCAGATCCATTCCATTAGGTCATGGATCAACTGATGGTAGTGGTTTCATGTCAATTTCCCTCATGACATTCACTTGCTGACCTATTTTCACATTTTTTAGGTCATTTATTGTCATTCTATTTCATTTCATTTACAAAAGTCAGTTTTAGGGTTTTAGTCTCACTAGGTCTAGGGTTTGTCATCATTGTCATCCAAAACTCAATAAAAGGTCATCAGGCGCATGAGGAGGTTTTATAAGTTCATAAAATCATAAATTCGCTGATGATATGCTCAATAAATGTTTTTTACCTCAAAACTCTGTTTTGAGGTGAAAACAGAGTTTTTCCATTTTATGTACAAATTTCATGTAATTTAAAGTGTTTCTATATGGAATAAGTTCAGCAACTGCTCTTGGTCACCTTGCCAACTCTAGCCACTCCAAAAACAAAAGCACCAATGCATCAATCCATCAATTTATCAAGAAAAGTCAAAATTCAAAAGAAGAACAAAGTTTTTAAGAAAGTGACTAAGACTTTATAAAAGTGGGTTTCAAATGAGGAAAAATTAAAAGTGCATCCATTCATAAAGTGAATTCATGCTAGTAGTCCATTTCATTGTGCAAAACATCTTTCAGGAGCCAAAATCACGATTTAGAGGGTAATCGAGCAAAAGTGGAGGAAAACCTTGTTTTTGCAACAAACTTTCCTGGCACTGCACATCAGAGGGTTGGGACTGCGCATCAAACCAGCATTGTAGATCAGCCAGTTTCAGACAATGTTAAAATACAAAGGCACTGCGCATCAGGAGGGCGATCTGCATTCGGCCCAGTATGCTGCTCATTAGCCAAGAAGGTTCCAAAATCATCTCAAATGACCCAAAACTCTCCCAAACGCTACATTTCTCTCTTACAAGTAAGTTTTCATTGATCTTGAGCTAAATGTGGTCTTCCTCATGTTTTCTTCATGAGTTTTCATCTTGAAAATGAAACCCTATCTTGTCTTCATATATTTTCCTCTCATTGCAAAACTTTCACTCCATAATAAAACCAACAACTTTTTCCCCTTTTCCACACTTCATTTCCCTAAATCAACCCATTAATTCCATTTTCCCTTTCCCATTCCCCTAAGAAACTCACTCCCTTCATCAAACCCTAAGTCCCTCATAAGTCAAAACCCTAATTTCCTAAGCCTATCCCTTCATTCCCCAACTCCATTCGACGTTTGCAAAATATCTTCATACTCATCTTCCTTGTCCTCACCCATTAACATTTTCCACCATATCATCATCACATCACATCCCTAAGTCAAACATCATGGCAAGAAGTAGTGAATCTAGTTTTGAAGTAGAAATACTTAGTGATAACTCAAAGGAAAGAAATGTACAGCCCAGGACACCTCACAAGGGTGGAAAAATTATTAGGGAGGAACCTATTAGCATGATTGAACTCCTTGCTTGCCGTCTTGCCACCACATGTTTCAGATATCAGTCTTGTTTTGAGTTTTGTTAGATGATTGAGAGGGTTAAATACCATCATGAGTTAGCAAGGTAGTTTTTTATAAATATGGAAAATAATGTGGTGCACCTTGCTTGGATCAATTTCACTCTTTCAAAAGATATCATTGCAGAAGCTACAAGAATTCCATATGTAGGGGAATAGTGGAACAAAAGGCAAAATATCAGTAAACAACGTTATGAACCTTATATCAAGGCCAAATACCATGGTGAACTTAGCAAGGTGTTTCCTTTCAAATTCTTGGAGGACCAGTATGTTCCACTCATGAAACTTATCATCAAATACTTTACATGTGAGGGTTGGTTCTCCATACTTTATGCCTACTGCATCAAATTTCTTATGCACTTCACTAGGGTCAGAATGATGAGCATTCCATATTTCATATGTAAAAACATAGAGAGGATGTTAGTGATTGAAAAAAGAAAACCATTTCCACAGCAGCTCATTAGTATTTATCATTTTTATGTCATTAAAATTGTGGTTTTGCATCAGCTCACTCAGTTTGGAGTGTCATGGGAAAATTCCATTGCCCATGAATGCTTCAAGGGGCCTCAAATATTTTCATATCCTCGTGAGGAAGGTGAACCTTCTTGGCAACAAAAAGAGCTTGAAAGAAAAAATAAAGAGGCTCATATTCCTGTGTTTGTTACTTATGAAAGAGGCACTAGGATGCTTTTTGCAACTGCCAAACAAGTACTATCTTCACCAGGGGTGGAAGGGGTCTCATTTTCTTCACCAGATAATAGGAAAATGCTATCTTCACCGGGGGTGAAAGGGGATTTTCCTTCTTCTTTAGTTGAACAGGTACAGGGCGGAGACAGAGGAAAGCAACAGGTGCATGAATAAGGCCCTACTGAAGGGCAAGACAGGGATTTTGTTTTGGTTGAGGAGGATGACACTGGTTTGGGCTCTCAAAGCTCAAGACTCAAGGACATGATAATCAAAGAGGAGGCTGAAATCCAAGCCTTATCACCTGACCTTGAGAGGGCTAAATAGATCATTAACTTTGTTGAGCAGGAGAAGAAGCAATTGGAGGAAAAACAAGCTATTATGAAGTTGCAAACAATTAGAGAAAACAGGTAAGTGGCAAAAAGAAGAAAAATCAAGATGACATCCCTTGAGCAAGAAATTGAGGTTGACCGAGAATCATGGTTGGAAAGAGTGAACATGCACCTTGAGAAGATTTTTGATAAAGCTAAAAAAGAGCAAAAAATGTTGCACCATATGGCTTATCATTACTTAGCTCGGAATAAAATTTGCAAGACAAGGATAAACAGCTTAAAAGCTAAGTTAAAGAGAGACTTGAGAGCCAAAAAGGAACAATATAGACTTAAAATTTTGGATGAAGCTTCATTAGCTCAGCAAAGAAATTAGTAAGCTTCCCTCTTTCCAAATTTGAAGAAATTTTTGGAAAATTTTGTCATTTCACAATTTTGTAATTCAAAACACAGGAATTTTCAGTTGATGTGTAACGCCACTGGCGTTGCGCATTGAGTTGGCTCAGTATTTTGCAAAATGGCTTGCATTTTTGGATTCCTCCTGGGAAAATAATGAAACCTAGAAATCTTCATAAGATTTGAAGGAGATCTGGGTCACCTAAAGGGAAAAAAACACATAAAAAATGCCCTCTCTGCCACTTTTTGGACCCATAGGAACTAGTCTTGGGAGAAATGATTTTTGAAGGGTCAAATAAACTCTAAATAAGAAAATTTGAAGTGTTCTAGAAACTAGACAAGTAGTTCTTTCCAACAAGCTATCATGGGCCTGATTTGGTGAAGCGTAAGGTCTCCAAATTTATCCTTGAAGTGGCATTGCGCATCATGCTTAGGTCACTACGCATCATGCAAATTTTTGCCAATTTTGCCTAAAAACTCAGAATCTCACCTAATTTGACTATCAGTTGACTTTTTCTTTTCTCTTTGGTAAATTAATGATGTAATATAATGTAAATATGATTAAAAATGATTTGAGGGGGTAGATACATCAGTTAGAGGTGGTTTGAGGTTGAATGAATCAGTTTCCATAGTTTTCGAGGCAAGCTATTCCACTTCCTATTTTCTAGTTCTTAGTTTAGATGTTGTTGAAACAACTCCTTGAATCATGGATTCGACCCCTGATGGCTAGCATAGGTGGTTTGATTCCTATATTACATACTTTCT
>APFE030638400.1:19487-58698 GCA_000404065.3 Pinus taeda
ATCAAATAAATTATAATAAATTAATAAATTAAAATAAATAATCAATCAGCCGACATTCTCCTAAAAATTTACTATCCGCATGATTATTTATTCCCTTCTAAGCCGCTCTTCTTGTATCATCATTCAAAAGTCCTGAAGATGGATCCCAGTTGGGATTTGAAACGTTGGCATAAAAATGTTCAAACTGTGGATTTTCTGGCAACTAATTCAAAAGATAAATACCACAGATCTCTAAAACCCAGAATTTTGAGTTTAAAAAATGAACCTAAAAAAAAAATGTATTACCAAAATTAAATTTAAAAGAACAAATAGGATTCAATATGATTACGTCATCCCTAGGTGTGAATATTTTGGCTGTGAAAAAGGGAAGTTACTTTTTTAATTGTATTTTTTTCTTAAATCCTTATAGGCTTATTCAAATTTTAAGTGTAGATTTCCAATGGATGCAATATTAAATTCCACATCCAAAGAGTACCCACTCTGCATACTTTTGAGTAGACCCACATAAAAAAATAAGGAAAATACATTAAAAAAAAGGAAAAAAAAACATGTCTCACACAGATTTTTTTATGCATTTTGAATTTTTCAATGTGGGTTGACTCAAAAGTATGTAGAATGGGTACTCATTAGATGTGGAATTTAATTTCGCATCCAATGGGAGTCTACACTTGAAATTTGAGTAAGCCTATAAGGAGTTAAGAGAAAAATACAATAAAAAGAGTATTTTCTTTTCTTTAAGAAAAAAAATCATCTCTTATTTTATTATCTTAAATATTATTGTGTTGATAGACGTGGTGTATATTGGAATATGGGTGAGTGAATTTTCATTATTTTTGAATTATGAAATTATTAATGACTAAGATTTAATTGTGGCATATTATATTTCATTTTATACACAATCCAATGGATTAAATTGAAGGAGTTTCAACAATTTATCAGTTTCAAAAACCACTTGATAGGTTACGAGGTGTTAAATCCAAAATATAATTGTTGCTTATAGTTTTTTTCACTGTAATAAAACTAAAGAATGGTTTCAGTTGATAGCCAAAAAATATTTTTCAGACTTTCAAGTTGTGGCGGTGAGGATTTCAAGAGATCTTTATGTGTTTTATAAGTGCATATTTATCAGGTATTAGGACACCATTTTATGATAACATATTTTGCATGTGGCAATTGAAACTATATCTTTGAGGTAAAACAAATACAATCACCCACAGTACTGATTGTATTTTCCATTTCTTAGATGCAAGCAAATAATAATGTATTGATTGCGAAGATGTGATTTTCATGCCATTCCTTTACATTATCGAGCATTTATAGCTCAAAAAATATCTTCTCCATTCGATGACACAAGCATAGTTTTTCGACACTGCAACTTAAAAAGAAATGGACTAATGTTTGTGCGTGGGGCATGGGAACCACAATATTTTATGCTTACACTTACATGTCTTACATTATTCTTTCACAAGGATGGGATAACTGGAATGATCTAATAGAGATAAGTAAGACATTACTATCCTAGTACCACCAAAAGTAAGAATGTGTGTGTAGGCAATCAAAGTTCCATATATCTCATTATAACATCATTGTTTTCATTAGCACACCATGAAAAGTAAGCATGCATTCACAGGTAATCAAAATCCCATATCTCACTTTAACATTCTTCTTTTCATTATTTCTGGATATGTACGATCAAGCATTATGGGTAGTATGCATTATGGGAAGTATAAATGTTGCAGAGATGGAGCAAGTGAAACTAAAAGTGGTTACATGTCCATGGTCATATGAACTCATTCCTACATAAATCACGCCATTTATGAGCATCAATTACATTGATAGGTAGCACGCCAATGTGGTTGGCCTTAAAGCATTGGCACATTTTCATCTTTGATTGTAATTTGTAAACTCAAGATCTTAGGCCAATAGGGAACATAACCCTAATCCATTGGCCATACTTGTTATATCAAGGAAAAAATTCATATCTCGGGAGTGATTTCCTTGGATTGTGTAATATCTATGTATTTTACAACCAATAAAAAATTTAGTGGGTAATATTTATGTATTTTAGAGTTGAGAAAAATATTAAAACCTCCATAATTATACAGAAGAAAAAAAAAAATGAATAGAATTTTAATTACAAATATATAATTTAACTGGACTAATTTTATTTTTTTTGTAAGTCAGATGTGTATGTATTAAAAAAAGGAAAATAATTTACAGAGAGTCTGCATAGGCAGACAGAAACCAAAGTTATCCATTACAGCCTTGCAGTGCACAGGCATTGAAAGCGAGCTACCATAACCAAAAGAAACCAACAAGCGGCTTTATCAAAACTGGAGAGCTCACCACGCAAGGCGGCTAATTTAAGAGCATAGAGATATAGCATCAAAAAGATGTCAAAAATGGAAGTTTAACCTGACATAAAGACTAAACATAGACCTAAATTCGACACATAAAACAGAAAGACACGAGACAGACCAGAAGGACGGGCTAGAAGCCGAAGTAGCCAAAACTGAGTCACGAGAGACCGTGGTCTAAGGGAGCCCACCCGGACGCGGGAAGCCACCCATCCTGCTAGTAATGTCCAGACCCATGTCGAGGAAATGTTTGTCAACTTTGTCTTGCAGCTCTTGCATGGACTGGAAGTTCTGGGCCTCCTTCACCTTTTGCTCCTGCACCAACGGGTCCGGGCTGAGAGTTTGCCTGAGCAACCTGATGAGCAGGGTAACCTTCTTGTTGGCCATCTCCACCCCTTCCTAAACAGCCGAGATTCTATGGTCCAAGGACTCCTGGCTGGCGGAAGGAATACCAGGTTGATTATCCGGGGCAGGGTGCTCCTTCTCAATGTTCTGCTTATCAGCTTCCTTCATTTCCAAGGCTTTAGCCAAGAGAGTTTTTATCCTCCAACTTTCCGCCTTAGTGCGCGTGAACTGAGTTGCTCTTTTAGCTGGTGTCCCGGGGTCACACAGCCAATCAACTTCACCCACTACTGCTCCCTCCTTCTTGCTACCTTCTTCTTGTTTAACTTTAGCCTCCAACTCAGCGATTTTTCGTTTGCTTCTTGTTGAGGCTTGAGTTACATACATGTTCTTTGCATTGCGCAGATCCTGGTTGGTCTCCGCGCATCTACAGCTACGCGCATCCATACTGTACCTATTAAACCCCTTACAGCAGAACCTTTCACTAACTGGCTTGCTGTTGGTGCTGGCTGAACTAAGGGTTGAGGTGGTGGAAACCACATCCAACCCCCTGGTTAAATAGCCTAAAGCCATAGAATTCTCCAGAGAGTGGCCTTCCTTTCGGATGAGAGAAGTGGTACTATTGCAATTAATGTTTAGGGTGTTCACAGGTTTCTCATAATCTTTACCTGCAGGCGCATAAGAATTCCTGATTGCCTTTCTCTTATGCTTGAGGTGACTGTCCTTTCTTCCCAAACGGTTCTTACGGATCACCTCGTAGCATGAACCCTGTTGATGGTTCCCATGCTTGGTTCTGCCCCGCACTGAAGACCACCGCTTCATCTGTCCAATCGTCCTGCACTTGTGATGATTTACCTGTTTGTTGCTCCAGTTTTCCATTTGAAGGAGCCGGTTAGATAAACCGTTGCCGGTCAGGCCCGGTCAGTGTTGTTCACGTCTTCTTGCGCCAGCGGTCAGTGTTGTTCACGTCTTCTTGCGCCAGCTGTGTACATCGACTTTTCAAATTCGGACAGTTCATGTCCTCCCAACAGTTGTCCCATCCTCTTCCCTGACTATCTACTCCACAGTTCGCCAAGTAATCAGCCAGCCTGTTTGCTCGACGTTGGATCACCTGGAAGACTAGTTCCTGCATGCTTTCCATGAGTTCTGCAATGCTTTCAGTTACTTTGGCTAACCTCCAGTGCTTAGTGGCCTTGTTTGCTTTTATCCCCCGCTGCAATTTTTGAGCTGTGGAAATGACCAGAGAGGAGTCTCCTTCCACAATTAGGTTACGGAGGCCTCGGGAATTCGCAATTCTAAGACCATGTTCCAGGGCTACAAATTCCATTTCTTTATTCGTGCTTTCCCCTAGCGCTTTGTAGTAAATATGCAGAATATCTCCATACTGGTTGCGTAAAACACCTCCGATACCAGCCATGCCAGGGTTGCCTCGCGACGCCCCATCAAAATTCAATTTGAGACCACCATCCGGTTGGCATTGCCATTTATCGCTTTGTGAGGGTGGTTGAATTCTGTGTTGCGGAACAATGTGATTGATGGTTCCCTCCGGCCGGAAGCTTTTCAAAATACGTAAGTCCAGAGCTGTAGGCTTTTCATTGCTCTCCACTCTGCATTTGGTTTGAATTAACTGCTGGATGTTGGTAATTATGTTGTCTTTAGAGAAATTTATGTTCATGTATTCACCTTGGAAAATTCTTCGGTTACGCTCCTTCCGGATAGACCATAGTAGAAACCCTGGTGCCGATTTCCATATGCTATTAACTCTTTGTATGCTAGAGAAGTCTGTTCTCCAATTCAGAATAGTGCTGTGAATAGAATCTATCTTTCGGTCTGAACTGCTGAGGATCCCTTCCATCCAGCACCATAATTGAAAGGCCCATTCACAGGTGTTGAAAATATGGTTCAGTGATTCCACTTCCTTCATACACATAGGGCACCGAGAGGGTCCCTCAAAACCTTTCTTGCATAGATTGTCCCAAGTTAGGGTCTTATTTCTCATCAGAAGCCAGAGGAAGGTTCTGATCTTGGGCCATAGAAGACTATCCCAAACTTTTCTGCACCAAGGCAGGATCTCTCCCTGTTCTTCCTTTTCTAATATAGTTCTGGCTTCTTTCAGTGAGAAATTGCCATTACCCTTGAGACCCCACCTGAGTTTGTCATCCTCTTCAGTTTTCCTGATCTTTATTTTTAGGATACGCTCATTGAAATGTTGAGTTGTATGGTTGTTGACCTCTGTATTCTCAGGATTAAAGTTTATCCAATCCCTCCAATTATCTTCTATACTGTGCTGATGCCAGTAATGATTGACTTTGTATCTGCCCTGAGCTTGATAAGTTTGCTTTATGGTTATTAATTCTGGAGAGTCGATTTTGGGTAGCTGTTGCCAGGCATCTTCGCAGAACAATGCTAGCCTGCCATTACGAATTTCCCAAAAGTTGTTATCCTAAACTAGACTCTTGTTTCATTTGGCATGATTACATATGGATGAGCCTTCCGGGGTTTCCTGTAGTCTAATGAGTTCCTGAGTGTCACAATCCGGAACATATTTTTCTTTCCAATGCCTAGCCCATGGTAAGGTAGGGTTTTCAATCCATTTCCACCATAATTTAGCTCCACATGTTCGGTTGACCACCCCTGGATCAACTAGATTCAGTCCCCCCCTTGATTTCGGCATGCAGAGTTTATTCCAGGCAACTAGAGCCCACTTTTTCTTATCACCATTACCGCTCCAAAGGAAAGATCCCTGGATATTTCTTATTTGTTGCAGAATACCTTTGGGAGCAGGGAGCATTGAGAGAAGATATTGCGGAATGGCCTAAAGGACGGCTTTGGTTAGGATGATTCTGCCCGCCAAATTAAGAGCTCTATTCGTCCAGTGTGAGCATCTCTTCTTCAAGTTGGCTAGAATTTTCTCCCAATGCTCTTTCTTCTAGGGTCTGAGAGTCAGGGGAGCTCCCAAGTATTTCAAAGGTAGAGAGCCAATCCTGAATCCTAAAAGCTGGGCTAAGTGAGATTGAACAGCCGGGTGGGTGTTGAAAAAGAAAATAGTAGATTTAGAGAAATTAATTTCCATACCAGAGGCCTAACTGAAGAGATCTAGGGTATCCCTGTAAGCAACTGCCTCCTTCACCATAGGAGTTCCATGTAACATGGTGTCGTCGACAAACTGTTGATGTGTGGTGGCCGGAAGCGATCTTATAGGCTGAAGACATTTTATTTTTCCTTCCGCTTTCTTCTTGGCTATGGTTCGACTGAGGCCTTCCATAAGGATGATGAAGAGAAAAGGGGATAAGGGATCTCCTTGCGTGATTCCTCTGGAAGGAGTAAAAGGTGTAGAGGGAGCTCTGTTGACAAGGATGGAATATCTTGGAGATTTGATTAGAGCCATGATCCACTTGATCCAAGTCCTGCAAAAGCCAAAAGCTTTTAGAATAGCTTCGAGGTATTTCCAACTGACTTTGTCATAAGCCTTTGAGAGATCCAATTGCATGAGCATGCCTGCCTCTTTCCTTGAATGTAGGGAGTGAATCATCTCCTGTGCTAATAGGATGTTGTCGAGAATTTGCCTGCCCTCCACGTATCCGGATTGCTCTTCTGAGATTGTGCTCGGGAGAATCTTCTTCAATCTGCTGGCTATAACTTTTGATATAATCTTGTATATTACATTACATAATGCAATAGGTCTGAATTTATCAGGAGTTTTGGCTTCTTCAAATTTTTCTATGAGTGCAAGAAAGGTGGAGTTGAGGGATTTTAGAATAGTGCCTGAACTTCTGGAGTCTTCTACCACCTCCCACACATCCTGTTTAACAATGCTCCAGCAGGCTTTGTAGAAATTGATGGTGAACCCATTTGGACCTGGAGCTTTATCGTTGGGCATACTCCTAATTTCTTCCTCTACTTCTTCCAAGGAAATTTCCCTACACAGAGCCCAATTCTGATCTGCAGTTATAGTCTTCGGGATGGCTGCTGTTAGTTCCTTAATGGCCTCCTCTCTGTTTATGTGAGGTTCCTGAGCAATCGATTTGAAGTGATCTGAGAGCAGCGCAGATATGTCGTTGTGGCTTTTTAGGATCTCCCCTGTGTTGTTTTTCAGTTCGAGAATTCGATTACTACTTCTACGGTCTAGCACCAATCTGTGGAAAAATTTAGTATTCAGCTCTCCTTCTTTTAACCATTGAATTCTTGACTTCTGTCTCCATAGAGTCTCTTCTTAAGAGCAGTGCTTGTGCCATTGCTACGAGAGAGTTTTTTCCTTCTCCAAAGCCTCGGCACTGAGGTTTCCTACTGCACCTTCTCTGCGGATCTGTTCCAGTTTGTTCTCGAGAAATATCTTCTCCTGGAGAATGTTACCAAAGACTATTTTGTTCCAATATTTTATCTTTTGTTTGGTTATTTTTAATTTCTTTTGAAGATTAAACATTTTGGATCCACTGATCTCCAAAGGTTCCGACCACCATTTCTTTACCATTTCAAGGAAGTTGGGGTGGTCTAACCAGAACTTTTAAAACCAGAAGGGTTTATTCCTTGGGGTTCCTGAAACTTCAACAATGAGCGAGATTGGCCAATGATCCGATCCCCCACTGGGAAGGATATCTGATTCCACTGTGATGCCATCCATTATTATGCTTTCTGAGATTAAGAATCTATCCAGGCGGGAGGCTATTAGCTTGTCACCTCCCCTTCGATTGTTCCAAGTGAAGGAGCCACTCTTGGGGTAGACATCAACAAGTTTGGCAGTCTCAATGAAGTTTGCGAAGGCTTCTGCATCTCTGTTTAGTTTTCTGAGACCTCCTTTTTTTTCCAACAGGGTAGTTATCATATTGAAGTCACCCCCCAGAATGCACTTAGATCTTGGATACCTTCTGATAATTTTAGATAGAGTTTCTAAAAAATTGATCTTATCTTCTAGTTTCTGAGGACTATAAATATTGACACAGAGGAAGGAACTAGAATTACCTATGGGTTGGAATTCCACCGCCATGAAGTGCTTGTTAGCTTCTGCCGATAGCATCTGGATTTCCCTTGAATCCCATATGGTTGCGAGGCCTCCTTCTCTTACTTGACTTTCATTTTCTAGGACTTCCATATGACTTCCCAATTTTCTGCAAAGATTGCTGATATTGGGGCTGCTACATTTAGTTTCCTGTAAAAACATTATTTTTGGTTTATAATTTTGGATTTTTCTCTTTGAAATCCTGTATTTCGCCTGGCTGTTGAGCCCTCTGGAATTCCACGATATTATCTTCATAGAAAACTAAATTTTATTGGAAGGACTAGAAGGTGGTGAGTGCCTTCATCTTCCCTGAGTTTATCATAATCATGCCTAACTCTTGTAGTGCTTCACCACTTGTTTTCCGACCTCTTCTCTTCTTTTGTTTGGAACTGGATGTTTTCCACAGGGGACTTTTTTATTGTGAACTATTACCTTTCGCCACACCTAGCTTCCTATTCTGCCTTTCTAGTACTGCTCTTTGCCTTGCTATGAAGAGGTCATTTACTATTCTGACTTCTTCCTCCGACGCGTTTTCTATCCCTCTGGCTTTCCAGTTTTCAGATATTGCTGGCAGTTTCAAACCTTCTCTTGCTAACGCATTCTCCCAATCTTGTTCTTCACTGCCACCATCACTGGTTAACATATCAGTTTCTTCCTCAATGTCCTCTGTTCTCTCCTGCATTTGAACCTCATTATTGAAGTTCTCCTCATGCGTGTCTTTCCCTGTGGGTGTTTCTTTTTCTTCGTTCTCTGCTCCTGATGTTGGGGCTTTGTGCTTATCCTCTGAGTCAGTTTCAGGGTCTAGGAGCACAAACGGGTTGTTATGGATGTTTCTTTCCATGTTTCCTCTGATATTCTTTCTTCTGTTTGCTCTGTGTTTGGATTTGGGTTTGATGAAGACTTTTGTATCTTTGTGGGCTTGATCTGATTCAGTTTCTTGCTCCTTGATCTTTGGGCAATCCCTTAACAGATGCCCATGTTCATGGCATTTTCGGCAGCGAAAGGGGATCTTCTCATAATCTATATCCTGAAAGTATTCCTCGTCCCTGTATTCCAGCCAGAGTCCTTCGTGTAGTGCCCCGGAGACATCCATTTCAACGCAAATCTGAGCATAAGATGTGTATCTCTTTTGGAGAGTCGCTTCAGAGGCTTTGATGAATGTGCCCAACTTGTCACCAATTTGTTTCAGTGCATTTAGACCCCAATAGTCTATTGGAAGAGAGAATAAGCGAATCCAGACTGGGACTTGGGTGAAAGACTCCTTCTCCGGGGTAAAATTTGGCTTCCAAGGTCTCATATACAGACCTGCTGAAGCCATGAAATAAGGGCCTCCTTAAAAAATTATGTCCTTGTCTTCGAGGTTGGAGAAGACTATAGTGAAAAAGCCTTTGGCTCCAAGGTGAAGTTTAACATCTCCTCGAGGTTTCCAATGGAGTTTGATCCAATGACAAAGAGCTTTTTCAAACGGCCAAATACCCATAAATTTGCAGATGATGGCTCGTTCCGTCATATGTTCCCTGTAAGCTTGAATCTCTGGGTCAGTGATAACTACCTGTAAGTTATAGGTTTTTTTCGGTTTGCAGGCTCCATTGGATGAGGAGAGTGTGTTGGGGTTTGAACTGGGTTCCCCCTCCTTTTCCGGCCTGCCTTGTCTGTCCCCTATTTGATTCCTTTCATCATCCCCTTGTCGTTTCTCGTTTCCTGAAGAGTTGATTATTAAAGGAGTTTTGTCTTTAGCTCCTGTTAGGTTATCAGTCTCTGGGCCTGTGCTCTACGTTGTTTCTTTTGTCTTGTCAGTGTTCGCTTGAGGTTGATCCTTATTTCCTCTGCCAGGTTGCTTGCTGTTGTCCAACCCGGAGATCCTAACGCCTTCCTTTCTATCATTCTTCTATTTTTGCATAACTATTTTCTTGAAATTAGGGGCCCCACTGGACCCCTCCGCTTCCATGTTGTTGGTCATCACTTGACCCTGTCGAAGTAGGGCTTCGAGGCATGAGAAGACAGCTTCCAGCCCCGCAAAAATCTTAGTTCCTTGAAAAAATCAACCGCAATAGTGTTCATAGACACCAACATAAGAGTTGGTCAACTACTGCTGAGAAAACCACGAGCTGAGCCTGAAACTAGAACAAACTGTTAAACCCTAACGGTCGCCATGAGAGCTCTGCAACCTATAGACCAATTTCTTAACTGGACTAATTTTAAATGGTTGGTTATATATATTTAAGTTCAATAGGGTTGATTCCTGACAAAATAATTTCTCACCTAAGTAAAGTATTATTCCCGGTGTGTTATGTTCTGAGTAATAGTTCACTCACAAAATTGGCTATTTAATGATAAATATTTTTTATGTATGGATCTAAATTTTTCATTCGCCAGCCTTGAACTATATTTAGTTTGTTTTGTATGCTTCATTTTCATGGGAGATTCTTAATGTTCTTATACCACTAAAACATTGATTTTTTTTAGATTAAAGCTATGGTGAATCCTTAATAAAATGGTAGTTTTAAAAATAATCAAAATTATATTAAATTAAGTATGTGATACTATTTTTTGTAACTTACATATAACAAAAAAAATTGAACACTCATAAATATACATAAAATTTAAAATAATAAACATGAAAAAATTGAAATAACCATGATCAAATTAACATTCTAAACAAATTGTTGGAATTATACTGTGCATTGATCTAGCTAGATGATTTGGCATTGGTTCATGATGGAATCTAGCTCATGTTGGCATTGATGTCAACCCTTATAGCCTAGCTAATTTTTGGATGCCATTCATTATACCATGTTTGTAGCTCATTATGTTGACATTGGGATGAATGTGTTGGAATTTATGTGAATAATATGATGTCACACTCATGATGGTAAGATGTTGGAATTGATTTGGTTGATGATGTCATTATAGGTGGATGACATATATCTACATGTGGTGGAGATAATGATTGGCACACTAGTTGAGTTGGAAACTAGGACTTCATCTAGGCCTTCATGCTTATGCTCATGGAGATAACTTGTTGCAGTGTGATGGCCTTATGTTTGATAATGGATATTTTCTAAAGAGTATTGTAGGTCTATCAAAGGTGTTGCACCTTGTGTAGATGATTGTTGGCGAGTGGAGGACTTGCTTGCACTCTTTCCAATCTTGTCTGTTGGCCCTTTTAGGTCAACTTGGTAGTGACACTTTGGAGACATGTTTGATCCAAATGTAGATGTGGAAAAGGCTATGTCATAGCTTTGGAGGGATGCACACGAGCTAAAGAAGAGTATCCAATAAGTGATAGAGCCCCTGAGCTGAAGGCTTGATGTTTTTCTTCAACCTTAGCCCCAGTCACATGGAGGAAAGCCTATGAAATCAACTAAAAGGCTTTAGTCACTGGAAGACATGGCTATGAGAGCGACTAAAGGTTCCAGTAATGTTTGTCCTATGTTATGCATGCAACTAGGGATTTTCATGAGAGTTTCTCTGCATTCCTCGTGCAAATTAGAAGGAAATTAACATAGAAATTTCCATATGCTTCCAAAACTAGTTGTAAAGGTATGAAATGGGTTGAAAAGGTCCTCCAATGATGTGAACTCGTTTAGTGCACAAGTAGTCATCTTAGTGGATTGTTTTGGTCCAATTTGTGCACCTTTGATCCTAGCCCAATGCTCAATTCTTCCCTGCATGTTTTATACTAATTAGTTGGGAGTTGTGTGATGATTGATGTTGAGTGTATATGTGTAGGAGAAGGTTGCAAAGAGTGATTATGCTTCAAACCTATTGGCGAGAATATATGCTTCAGTGAGTGAGTTTAAATGGAAGACAATGGAGTAGAACTTAAACCTGCTACAGTATAGATCATATTCGATGTTGCTAGAGTAGAGATTGTTTAGAGAGATTTTGTATGTTATTGGATAATGTTTTTATTGGTGACTCTTACATTTGCTTTTGCAGGAGTTGTTGATGCATTTGGTAGATAGCCACAGTGTCTTTTGATGTTAATTGTATTATCTAACATTTTATTAAAGTGAGCGTTTGATAGTATTCAGATTTGATGTGGCCACTATTTTTCTAGAGTTCAGAGCTCATAATTGTGGTATAATATTGATTGATATGATGATGTCTTACAACTATAGGTCATATTAGAAATTTGAATTGAGTTGAGAAGAATGTCTTAGGATCCACATTGAAAATAGATGAGAGGAGTCCACATATAGTAGAGGAGCATTGACTTCATCGATGTGGAGTAGTGATTGTGAAGTTTCAGTGAAGGGAACAATTTCTCAATCTAATGGTAGTGGGATAGTCCAATCAGAGTTGGTCGAGGATCAAATGATCATGGTGGCTTTTAGCGGATTGTAGTATGTAGTTCTTAGAGAACATAGTATTCTAAGATGATTGGTAGAATTAAGTCTCAAGGTTGATCAAAGTGAGCTAATTGTATATGAGTTCGTGTCTCCATGTTGATGCGAGTCAACAAATATATGTAAAGGACATATTTTTCTTAATAGAATATTCAGAGCAGCATGGCAAAAACAACAATAACAGTGGTTTTTTTCCAGTGAAGGGTTTTCCACCAGATATCTTGTGTCTCTTGTGTGATGGTTTTTGTGGTTATGCTGGATGGTTTTTTTCTTTCATGGGTGTTTGATTTAGCTACTTACATTATTATATTCATGTGATGATGTAATATGTTATTGGTTATATTCATGATTTAGTAAGTGAGGTAATAACTGGTGAAAATTATTAAGAAGTCACACAATGATTCACCCCCCACCCACGAAGTGCTGAAAGGTTTCCAACAACTAGTATCATAGTAAGGCTTTTGGCTGTAACTTCGTTGTTGGAGAGTAGATCTAGGGTTTGTTGGTGAATTTATTTATTTATTTTTATTTTTTATTTTTATTTTTTTTCAGAATGGGAAAGAACAAGAGGAAGCAATTTCAGAAAATGAATGGCCTTAAAAATAAGGAAGCTTAGACACAAGAGTCTCATATTCCTAGTGTAATTGATACAAAAAATAGTGTGTAGAAATAAAAAGATCAAGAAACAAAGGTATTGCTGCAAAATGAATCTAAAGGTATACTTGTAAATGGTTTTCTTTTGAGTTACAGTTTTAAGGATTCATATTTTGATCAAGAAAAACTATTGCAGATCTGTGATGATAAGGAGGCTAAGCTCAAGGAAGAGAATGTCAAATTAAAGATTAAGTTGAAAGAATCATAAAAAATTGAAGAAGGTATGAGAAAACATCACCAAGAAAAGGAAAATGAATGTGAAATATTGGAAGCTAAAGTGGTGTGTTTGAGGAATCAATGAAATATGGAGAAGAGAATTGTGGCCCTAAGATTCAGAGATCACCATTGGATAAATTTTCTCTTGGATTTCAAAAGTGTGAGTCCATTTTGCATGTAGGTAAATACAACAAAGAAGAACCCAAGAAACCTGTAGCAAACAATACCAATAGCAAGAGTGAGAATCAAGGAAATAAGAAGAAAAACCAACAACAAATCAAGTAGCAAAACGAGTAGTAGAACAAGCAACAAAACCACCATCATAAAATAAACTCTCAAAGATCGCATACATTTAGGAGATATTTTGCTTGAAGAGAGCATCGTGATAGATTTGTAAAATTTTAAAGGAAATAAAGTCATTTTGTCAATATATACCTATTGACCATTAGGTATAATCAAGGAGATTGACCAATAGGTATAATCATGGTTTTCATGGTTATTTCTATTCATGTAACCAATTTGTCCATAAGGCATATGATTGAAGGTCTAACCAATAGAGGAGAATCATGTTTAATGCATGGTTTAGATATAGCATGAATAATAGGAGATATAATCCTCTTGCTACATATTTTGGCCATGTAGAGTGTTAGACATGTCATAACTTTTCCTATATGGAAAGAGATTGTTTGTTTCCCCATTACTCAAGACAAAATGAATAAAAGCATCAAAAGAAAAGGGGACCTAGCAGAAAACTAGTGAAAGAAGGAAAGAAGTAAGTGAAGGAAGAAAAGAAGAAATTGAAGGAAGAGAAAAAGCAACCGAAGATCATGTGGAAGAAGAAGGAACAACAACTCTTCAATTAGTGAAGAGCATTCCCTTCTGCAGTCCATGATTATTTCATGAATATTCATATGGGACTACAAAATTCATTAGAGGTGCACAACCTTAGGGGGAGCATTTGGTCACTTGATGAGTACAGGATTATTGCAACAAAATTTGATGAGTTATTTTAGGCCTCATGCACATTTAGGTTCATAGGTTCTGCCTATCTCTTGGAGGTATATTGATTTGATGAGGAGTTATGCATGGTATGGAGATTCGTGATTTGTTTTTTCTCTTTTACTTCTCTTCTCTCATGTGATTGTAGCAACTCTGTATGTATTTTCATGTGTTGAAAGAAGTAGATTTTTCATCCATATACACGCTTTTGTTTTCAGTAACAAGTTGGTTCAAATGATGGTACAACCATGCATAGAAGGATTTTATTGGCACATGATGTATTGAGGTGAATTGAGACATGGACCAAACATGTATGAGATATCTTATGATGATTATTACAGACATGTACCTTGTATTGATTCATCATTTTATGATGGTAGAGGGTCTATTCAATTGTATATTGAGTCATCATGTTAGTAGGCATGTTATGGATAAAATTCATGGAGTCATTTTGCAAACATATGCATGGGCTAATGATGATGTAATATTCCTGATATATCATGTATTTGAGTGATTTCTCCATAGCATATGATCATACCATCCATGCATTTATTGATATATTCATGTAAATTCTCGTGGAGACATGTACCTGTATTGTATTATCTTTTGGTCTTCTAGTCATGGGTCATGAGGTCATTTTATGGTCATATATGAGGTCTTACATTATTGCTACAACCATGTATATATAATTTTATACGTCACTTAGTCATGGTCATGGTAGAGTATTGGTCCACATGGTGTTTCTATTTCTCTAAAGGAAGCATTGTTTGTAGCAAAACATGTGTCATTGTAAGTTGGACTTGATTTTGGAGATGACATATGTTCAAGGGGAGCATTATTTGTTCCTATTCACTTCATCCATATATTAATTAGGGGAATTTTGAGGTCTAAAATGGTCGTCCTAATGACATTATGAAATAATAGTGGAAATAATAAAATAAAATTAGATTAAATCTTCAAATTTTAGAGGGGAAAAGGAAAAAATTGTTTTTCAACTCGTATTTTCAACTTATCTCCCTATGGGTTTATTCAAATTTTAGGCGGAAACACTTACTAGATTCATACTTTGATTCGTCATCCAAGGAGTACCCATGTTCCATACTTTTGATGGACCCTGCTACATGAAAGATGAAAAATACATGAAAAACATTATTGCAATCACGTTTTCCATGTATTTCTCATTTTTGATATAGCAGGGTCCATCGAAAGTATGCAACATGGGTACTCCTTGGATGAGGAATCAAGTTTTTCATTCAACGAGTACTCCCACTTGAAATTTGAGTAAACCCTAACGGAGATAAGTTGAAAATGCGAATTGAAAAAGTAGTTTTATTATTTTATTATATTTTAATATTTTTACTTTTTTACTCCAAAACTGGTGAATCATCCCCAATGGTTGACATCATCATGTTGAATCCTATTATTTCTTCTAAAGTTTATTTTGGTTGTAATTTTTTCTTAGGAGGCCCATTTTAGACCTCAAAAATCCCCTAATGGTTGGAATTATGATCTACTTGGAGGTATTCATGGTGTGCCTCATACTATGCTATGATAATTGGAGTTCTTAACCTCATGTTATGGGTAGAGAGGTTGATGATAGCCATTGATTTTGTTGTTGTGTGGAGTGTTGGTCTATGTCTCATGTGCCTATTGATGCATATACTTCATGTTTCTCATAGCTGCTATTATGATGATGTTTCATATTATGCTTCTGTGGTTTCCTCATGTGCATATTGATGGTGCTACTAGAGGTTGTTGGGTGGACATGTTGCTCTATATGTTGCTTTGTTATATATGTTGTTTTTTATATTGATATGATAGGCATGAATGCTTGTTTATGTGCATTACTTTTCATCCATGATAGTTTCTCTAGTATTTCTGCTTTAGTTCTTGCTTCCTTACTAGATGGAGTTTACCCTTTTCCATTGATGTCAAAGGGGGAGAGATAGTGGATGATGGTCTATAGTTTTTGAATGGTTTCCATCAATGTTAAAGGGGGAGATTGTTGTCATTATGGTGTGCATGGATCTAGCTAGCTAATGTTGTCATTGTTCAATGAAGGTAGCTATCTCATGTTGGCATTGATGTCAACGGATGTAGCCTAGTTGATTTTTGGATGCCATTCATTATAGCATGGTTGAAGCTCATTGTGTTAACATTGGGCTGATTGTGTTGGCATTGATGTCAGCAGTATGATGCCACACTCATGATGGTTAGATGATGCCATTCTTTTGGTTGATGATGTTGTTATAGTTGGATGATGTGGATATTCATGTGATCTAGATGATGATTGGCACATTAGTTGAGTTTGCAACTAGGTCTTCATGCTTAGGCTCATGTAGATGACATATTGCATTGTGATGGCCTTATGTTTGATGATGGCGATGTGCTACAGATTATTGCAGGCTTGTAAGAGGTGTTTCATCTTGTGGAGATGATTGTTGGAGAGTGGAGGACCTTTTCACACTATCTCCAATCTTCTTTGTTTTCCCTTTTAGGTCAACCTAGAAGCAACAACTGGGAGACATGTTTGATCGACTTACAGATGTGTCATAGGCTATGTCAGAGGTTTCGAGTCTTGTACAAAGTGGTAGAGGCCATGTGCTTAAGGATTGATGTTTTTCTTCATCCTTAGCACTAGTCACATAGAGGAAAGCCTATGAGAGTGACTTAAAGGCTCTAGCCACTAGAACATAGGCCTATGGGAGTGACTAAATGTTCCAATCAAGTTTTGACTATGTTATGCATGCGACTAAGGATTTTCACAAGAATCTTTTTGCATTCCTCATGCAAAGCGGAGGGAAATAAGCATAGAAATTCCCATAGGATTCCAAAATTAGTTTAAAGGTCGGGAATTGTTTGAAATGGTCCTACAATGATGTTAACCCATTTGCTACACAAGTAGTGCCCTTGATTGATTTCATCCAATTTGTGCATCCTTGATCCTAGCCCCGAGCTCAATTTCACCCTCCATGTTTTATATTCATTACCTGGGAATTGTGTGATGATTGATGTTGAGTGTATATGTGTAATATAAGGCCGCAAAGAGTGGTTATATTTTAGACCTATTGGAGGGCATAGACGGTTCAATGAGTGAGTATTAATGCCAGATAATGGAGTAGAATTGAAGCATGTTGCAGAATAGATCAGATTTGATGTTGCTAGAGTAGAGATTGTTTGGAGAGCTTTTAAATATTGTTGGATAGTGTTTTTGTTGGTGACTCTCACATTTGCTTTTGCAAGAGTTGTTGATGCATTTGGCACATAACCATAGTGTCTTATGATGTTAATTTTATTATGCGGCATTATATTGACCTAAGGGCTTAATATTATTCAGATTTGATGTGGCCACTATTTTTTTCTAAGTTGAGAGAACATATTTGTGGTATTATTTTGATTGATATCATAATGTCTTACTGCTAGAGGTCGTATTCGAGAGCTAAATCAATTTGAGAAGAAAGTATTTGGATCCAGTTTGAAAATAGTTTAAAGGAGGTCTTCATAGACTAAAGGAGTAGTGACTTCAAGGATGACGAGCAGTGATAGTGAAGTTTTAGCGAAAGGAACAATTTCTCAATCCAAGGGTAGTTGGATAATCGAATGAGAGTACGATCAAGATCGACTGCTCGTGGTGGCTTTCAATTGATGGTAGTCCATAGATCCTAGAGAACATAGTATTCTAATTTAATTGGTAGAATCAAGTCTCAAGGTTGATCAAATTCAGGTAATTATAAATGAGGTCGAGTCTCCATGCTAATGGGAGTCAGCAAATCTATGTACAAGACATATTTTTCGTAATAGAAGATTCAGAGCAATGCAATAGCAACAAGTGTAGTTTTTTTCCCTAGTGAAGGGTTTTCCACCAGAGATCTTGTGTCTCTTGTGTGATGGTTTTTGTGGTTATGTTTGATGGTTTTGTTTCTCTCATGGATGTTTGATTTTGCTACTTACATTGTTATATTCATGTGATTATGTAATATGTTGTTGGTTATATCAATTATTCAGTAAGTGAAGTACTAATCGGTAAAAATTATTAAGAAGTCACTCTACTGATTCACCCCACCCTCTCAGTAGTGCTCAAAGGTTTCCAACACAATTTTTAAATTCCATACCTGCTTGCCACTCAACGTTCCATCATAAAGTCTATATGTAGTTCAATTTGTCTCTTGCATTTTATAATTCAGTCAACATCATCAAAATTTAAAAGGGAATCATGTTATAATATTAGGTTTAAAATATTGTTTTCTAATGTTTTTCTTCTTCAAAAATTTACGGTGCCCGAGCTGCAGCCACGCGACTGACCTAGGCGATCACAGTGCAGGAGACTGAGCTGCGATCCTCCATCATGGCCCCTCCAGAAGCTCCAACAGAGGGGATCGATCATCAACTCACTTTTTCAACACTGATTAAATCGTTGCCCCCACAGTGCCCCCGACCAGCAGTCTCGAAATTTATCAAAAAGTTGGATGTTCTTCAGGAGGCCAGTTCTCCCACACATGGTTGCCCTATCCCTAGCAGAAAGAGGACTTATAGGTCAATTCACAGGCCTCTGGCCATCTCCAAAAATTGTTCAAAGTTGGGTTGAAAGGAACTGGTCGGACAGAATACAAGGGAAAATCTCCATCAGATTCTGTGGGAAAGGGTACTTCACCTTCCACTTTGAAACTAAAGAAGGTAAGTATTTAATCTTTAGAAATGGGCTCTATTTCATGCACTCAAGGGGCCTGTATCTCAACAAATGGACCCTAGATTTTGATCCAGAGCTAGATTTTCCTAGTGTAGTCCCGGTTTGGGTCCGGCTCCTTGACCTCCCTCTTCATTGCTGGGGAGATGAATTGGTTTGTGCCATCTGGAATGCAGTCGGAAAATATATTGATCACAGTGAACCAAAAGAAACTATGCAAGCCTGTGCACGGATCTTTGTTGAAGTGGACCTCAGCAAAGGCCTTCTGGAAGCCATCAAGCTTAAAGTGGATGACTAGAGCCACATACAACAACTGGATTACGAGTAGATCCCCTTTAAGTGTAAGGTATGTCATGAATATGGCCACTTTGCCAATATATGCACTAAGCTTTTTGATGTAGAAAATGGATCACAAGAAGAACAATCGGAAATGGTTAAAAAAAGGAAAATGGTCTCTTCAGTAAAAGCTCCCCTTAATTCAGGCCCTTCGAGCTCCTCTACATCCCACCCCACTCCTTCCTCCCCTACTCCCTCCAACCACCTCCCCTCTCCCATCCTCGGATCCTTCCCTCATCCGACCCCTTCTTTATCCTCTCCCCCCCTAATCCCCAGGAGCCCCTCTTCCTGAAAGCCAACACCAAGACACTATCGAATCCTCATTGCCTCTTACTATTTCCTCTCAACCTCTTCTTGATCCTCCCCTCAACAGAATTACCAGAAGCTCATCTAAAGATCACGGGGGTTCTAGTGAACCCTCCAAGAAACCTAGTCCAGGCAGGAAATCTGTTAAGCAGCACAGGGATGAGAACACACAAAAGGACATAGCAATGGGATGGCAGACACCCATAGAAACGTATATCCTAGGACAACATGACAAAGAAGCAATCAACAAGGACCAAGGGGGGCGAGCACCTCCCCACACACCACATATCCAATGATGAAAATATTATCTTAGAACATTTGGGGACTTGGGAACCACTCTAAGGTAGTAGCCCTAAGGGATCTTATCATTTCTGAGAAGCCAGGAATTATTATGTTACAAGAAACAAAACAAAACCACAAGGAAATGAGTAAAGTCATTGAGCAGCAGAGACAGTATAGAGGAAGCATTAGTGAGGCAAGAGGAGCCTCAGAAGGAATAGCGACAATTTGGAATCAAGGTATATGGAATTGTATTTCGGAAACAATAAATCAACACTGGATCAAAACAACTATGGAAAATAAAACAGATCAACAAGCCATTATCATCTACAACATCTATGTGTCGAATCACTGCAGAGATAAGGATAGTTGTTGGCATGATCTAAAAGACAGTCTAGACACAGAAGAAAACACTAACATTATTCTAGGAGGTGACTTTAATATAATCCTCCATGCCAATGAGAAAAGGGGAGGTAGTTTTACACCTGATCCATGTAGAATACAGTTGGAAAATATCATGCAGGAGGATGATCTTAGGGATGTCCCTCCAAAAAAGCATAGATACACCTAGAACAACTGCAGGATGGGTGTTCGTAATATCATGCAGTGGTTGGACAGAATTCTCATCAATATTACACTTCTCTCTACTTTCTCCATCATATATGCTAACATTCTAACGTGCTCTACCTCCGACCACCTCCCAATAACTCTAACGCTGGAAAATCATAGGCCACTTGGGCCCATCCCATTCAGATATGGTTCTCTCTAGAATGATATACCAGCAATTGCAGGAATTGTATATAGCTCTTGGATCCACGATGTGCCCTCCCAGTTTCATTTGGGAAACAAAACTACGGAAAACAAAACAAGCCATCAAAGAATGGGCTAAAACAAAGTATCAAGAACCCGAGAAGGTAAAAAAAGAAATTAAGAACAATCTAGAGAGTATACAAAGAGCAATAGAGGAAAATGGCCTTTCCCAAGAGAACAAACAGCAGGAAAATGAACTCTACTTATAGCTATACCAAGTTAATAGAGAAGAGGAAACAAAATGGACGCTCAAGTTAAGACAATTATGGTTATAAGGGGGTGAGAAGAACTCAACTTTTTTTCACAAGAAAATGACAGCCAGAAAGATAAGGAATAATGTTAGCTCCATCCTAGATGTATAAGGTGATAGACAAAGCACTCAAGAATCCATTCGAAGAGCTGCTAAAGATCACTATCAGGACCTGCTAACTGAAAAAAAGGAAGTAGAGGATTATACAGATTTATTGCGACATCTCCCAATAGGGATAAGCAGGGAAATGAATGACATTTTAAGCAAGGAGATAGATGAGGAGGAAATTAAGAGATCAATCTCGACTCTTCAACCTGATAAAACCCAGGGACCAGATGGCTTTCCCATCTAATTTTATCGAGAATTCTGGGGAATTATTAAAAAGGACATGACAAAAATGCTCAATTGGATCCAACGAAAAGGAAAAATAGGAGGATATACCAATGCTACTCATCTAGCACTCATCCCTAAAGAAAACATGCCATCTTCCTTTGCTTGTTTCAGGCCCATATCACTCTGTAACTCCTATAAAATCTTGACAAAATTCATTGCTACCTGCCTAAAGCCTTTGCTCCCTTCTAGTATTATTTTTGAAAATCAAGGGGTATTCTTAGCCAACAAACAAATAACTGATTCCATTTTACTTATGCAAGAAGCCATCCATTCGAGTCAAACTAGAAATGAGAAAGGGTTTATCCTAAAGCTTGATCTGGCTAATGCATTTGATAGAGTGAGACACTCCTTCCTCTTGGCAGCTTTGAAGAGGATGGGATTTGATGACCGCTTTCTCAACCTCATTCGAGCCTGTATTTTGGGGCCATGGATCTCCCCTCTTGTAAATGGCAAACCTGGAGAAGCTTTCCAATCCTCTAGAGGCCTTCGACAAGGTTTCCCCCTCTCACCTTATCTCTTCATTCTAATGGTTGAATCCCTCAACAGAGTGTTGGACTTCAGCCGAAGGGTTGGCTTAATCACTAGAATAAAATTTGGGGATGGGGTCAAGAACATAAATCATTCTCAATTTGTCGATGACACCTTGCTGATTGGAGGGGCCTCCACCACAATAGTCAAGTGCTTCAAATATCTCCTTGACAAATACATGAGCTGCTCTAGTGGAATGGTAAATAATTTGAAAAGTTGCATATATGGTTGGAACACAATAGTACAGGTGCTTCACAATATCGCCAACATCTTTGGAGTCACTTGCAAGTATGATTGGACTCACTTCTCTTAGTTGGGCATGCCTATAAGTGCTGGACCTTTGAGAGTAGAAGTCTGGGACACAGTAGATGACAAAATGAAAAGAAAAGTGCAACAGTGGGGATCTATTTAGCTCAACCTAGATGGTTCTCACTCTTCTTAAGTTAGGTATATCTTCTCTCCCCCATAACATTTTTCTCTTCTTCAAGCTCCGGCCTCCTTCCACAACAAAATGGAAATCGTCCTTCACCAATTCCTATGGCACGGGGGGAAATGATAAAAACATTGAACTTGATTAATTGGAAGCAGTTGATCTAGCCCCAAGACTAAGGAGGTCTTGGAATTAGATCTCTTAAATTTCTCAATTTAGCCCTTGGAGGCAAAAATGTCTAGAGACTCATTACTGGAATCCCAGCATGGTGGAAAAATGTTCTAGAAATTAAATGCCTCAATTTTCCTAGACAACATCTTCTTGATCGAGATATTCCCAATAGAGAATCCTACAAAATTTGGCAATTATGCAAGAGAGAAATTCCACTAATCGCTCAAAATACTTCAAAAATCCCCAAGGGAGGTGCAAGCATCAATATTGGAGCAGACAAAATCATGGATCAACAGCCAATAAATAGACATGGGGGAGTCCGCCCTATCCTTTCCTTTTTTGAAAGAACCGGCATTCATTACCTAGACCAGATCTCCTAATGGGATCCTCACACCCTTCTTTAGTCAGGTTGGCACTTCCCAACCATACCCAATAGTTTTAATGCAAGTCTTTATGTCCTTCAACCCCATTTGCACAGTATAGACCCTGGCAAAAAGAACGATCTTGATGGGTTTCATTGGGACCCATCCAAATCCTCTTACACCATCCAAGCTACTCGCCATTATATTTGCAAAATCAACTACACCATGCCAAGTTGGCACCACTAGAAGGTGGTTTGGAAATCCAAGGAAATTCCAAAAATCATGTTTTTTCTTTGGACCCTCCTCAAATGGAAAGTCCTCACAGTTGAAAATTTGCAAAAGAAGGGAATTAATGACCCCTCTCGTTCTCCTAATTACTTAGCTGCTGAAGAATCAATGCATCATCTCTTTATTGAATGCCCTTTTGCCATCAACTTCTGGAGGAACTTGTCTCATAACAATCAAAACCCATGGAACAACCAAAACACATAGGAGAAATTCTTTACAAATGGAAAAAAAACTACCCCTGGCAGCACAGGAAAAATAACGTAGTGAAGAGAGTCTGGGACATTCTTCCCCACAATATGCTATGGAATATTTGGCTAGCACGAAATCGGAAGGTTTTTAAGGATAAGGACTCGACTGTTAGAAGCCTTTGCACCAAGGTAAGGAGTGTTTCCCTTGAGATCATCGCAGTTAAGAATCCGAGAAGTATAAATGTCAGTGAACTCAACATAGAAGAACACATTTTCATTGGACACTTGTTAGACCAAAACACCAGCAATCAGAAGGGAAACACTACTAGAAATAGAAACAACAATGTTTCCCCTAACTAGAAGATCAAGATAAAAGAGGAAGAATTTGCAGGTTGGCTTAAAAACAACAATAGGCATTATCTTTGTTTTGATGGGGCCTCAGAGTCGAATCCCGGGGTAGCAGGGGCGGGAGGAGTTATTTTTAATGCTAATGGGGATAACATACTCTCATATGAGTGGGGTCTTGGCCACACATCCAATAATATTGTAGAAGCCCTGGCCCTTTACCAAGGTCTTATCCAACTTGGGAAGCATGGTATAGAAATAGTCACGATATTGGGAGACTCGGCGATAGTCGTCAGTGCAATGGTTCAGAATAGGGATCTTCCCAATGCTCTCCTTCAACAGATTATCAGGCGGTGCCAAATTTGAGGACACACCATGAAAGATGTGCGCTACTATCATGTTTTGCGATCACTCAATAAAATTGTTGAGAGTCAAGCCAACAAAGCTTGTGCTAGATCACTGGGTTGCCTTATCTGCAATGACGTGGAATCATTTCAACATATACCATAATGAAGAGACCTCTTGGATCCGAACAACATCTCAGCTCATCTGATATACCTTTGGTTTCTGTTGTTCCTTCTTCCCGAAGGAACAACAGAAAAAACAGAACAACACAAAAGGAACAGCAGAAAAGAAAAACGCAGCTCCAACAAGTTCGTCAAGCTTGAAGCAAGTCAGCGCCGACGACAAACCTGAAGAGTACACTGCTCGACACATCAGCCATAGTAATATAGATTGAGATGCTTTGTAAATGATGTTATTTACTACTGCAGTTTGTTAGTATTTACCTTTGGTCTTTGGTTTTTAGAAGCCCAAAAGCCAGGATTAAGGAGGAATTTTGTTTAAGCTATAACTCCTTCTTCCCTAGCTCTTCTTGGCACCTCAACATGTATTTCAGGAGCCCAGTCTCCCTCTTTTTTCAAATGTATAATAGCAACTGTATTTTCAAGAAAAAAATATTGGGTTCTAATACTAGGTTTTAATATTATGGTTCATGCATCCTACCATAAACCTAATATTTATTAATGAGGTTAATATATCCCTATCAAGGTATAACAACCACATTTATTAATGTCGTTCCACCAGTTTTATTATTTCTCTTGGGAGGCCCATTTTAGACCTCTATGACAATTATTTGTTCTGAATTCAAAAAATAGATAGAATTGTCTCTTTCCCTGTATATGTTGACTAAGATAGTGGCTTTAATTTTAGCTTTAGAATGACAAACTTAGTGATACTTCTTTTAAAATTTTACTAGCATTCTTATCACTTTAAAATGTTACACACTTCAAATATTATTCATTTTATAATTATTTTTAACTTACATATTAACTTAATTAAAATTAATAGTTTTGAAATTTATTTTGAGAAGATAAAATCAATAAGAAATTGTTTTAGATTTCATTTAAAAATTTTGACCTTAACAAATTTAACAATTTTAAAAGATATTAAAAAAAATTAAGTATAGGGAAACAAATCATTTTAGAGTTTATTATAAAAAATGAATTTTAATCAATTGCGTGTGAGAAGGAGATGGCACCCCTTTAGTGTGTAGCAATTATAGTTTAGCCCTAGCCACTTGTGTTACTCCCTCCTTGATCATGAGATGCCCTCATATTCATGGTTGGCTATGGAAACCTCTATCTTTGTCTTTCCCATTTTACATATGCATTCGTAGGCAAATTCAACTTCTCACATCCCTACAATCTTTGTTGGGCATGTGGCTTATATTATGCCCACATCCTATGTTGGCTCTCCTTCATATGTTTGGCTAGTTCCAAAACTCATCAATGTTCATTGAAGTGGCATTTTGTTCAAGAATGCAATTCTTCAAAAAACTTCATATCACTCCTCCTATATTTTGGTGCACAAAGTCCCCTCCATCTCCAGCCCCATTGGGTTTGAGGTGGATGGGGAAGAAAATTTTATTTGATATGGTAGTTTGGCTTGTGGTTTCTTTGATTTTTGGGCATGTCTAGCTATATCAAATCTTGGATAATGAGAGATATTTAATCTCTATTATTAAACATGATGTTCTTATCCATCGTTCTACAAAGGGACTTTTTTCATTACTAAGTTTAGCAATGTCAAAGACAGAGTTCTAATCCCAAACTCTAGTCCATGGCTTTGGGGCAATGTAGGCCTCTAAATGAATCCTTGGTCTCCCTCTTTCAATCTCTTAATAAATGTTTTTGACCACTTCTCCTATTAGGGTGTGACTCCATAGTGCACCACTATAGCTTTGGTGTTTATCCTCTATTCAAGCCATTGGCTAGGCTCTTGGAAAGTTCCATTTTGGTTCTCATGCAATTTAAAGGAAAGGTATTGGAAGATATGCACAAATATATCTAGAAATGGATTTCAGCATAGGGTTTCCAACTAAAATTATTTTGACTAGAAATGAATTTTCTTGGACATAGAAAGTGGACTATGAGTGAGTCTCCCTATGGTGTAGGGCCTGCTTTGAAATTGACCATATAGTTGCCCAATATCCCAATGGGTTTAGGAGAAAAAAGAGCAACAATAAAAATCAACCTTTGTGGGTTGGTTCTTCAGAGGATTGTGAACTAGTCCTATAGGATAAATTTCCACTAGTTGTTCCTCCATCTTAAGAGACTACAATTTTGTAAGAAAAGCAATAAGAACAAGTTTCCCAAATCTAAGAGACAGAAGATCCTATCCCATGTGACTCAAACAATAATTCCATGGTATGTCAGGCCCTCTCTTAACTATAGTTTGGGAAGATCAAGCCTATGAAGTTGAAGCTTTAGCTCTACAAGAATACCTAATTCAATATCCTCTAGGTTGGAGGACCATGTAAGTACTCCACTTACGTTAGAATAAATTTGGACAAAGGTAAGGAAGAAGAAGATGAAAGTTATTGCTAAATCTCATTAACAAGAACTTAAATTTGAAACCCAATTCAATAGTTTATTTCTTTTATTTACTATTATTTAACCAATCCATGAGAATTTAGTCATGCAAAAAAATGTTAAAATATAGCTCTTTTGAGTATTTAGTAAAATAAATCAATGAGTATGAAATAAAAACTCCATTATATTTTTTGCAAATAAATATCACTCAAGTGCATGCCCGAGATTTCATTCACTATAAATTTCCCAATTAATATTTAGAAATAAATAAATATTATAAATGGTTAAGAAATTTATTCCAATATTAATTTAATCAAAACCGTTTATTGCATAGGGCCAATTTTGAGGAATATGGTGTATAACGTATTAGATACAGAAGTGCCACCTTCGTAGAATTTGATCAGTTTAACAATTAATTTAAATAACCCAAAATGCAAGACTTGATCATAGATCATTGAAAGTGAATCAAAACCGTTTATTACATAGGGCCAATTTTGAGGAGAATATGGTGTATAACGTATTAGATACAGAAGTGCCACCTTCGTAGAATTTGATCAGTATAACAATTAATTTAAATAACCCAAAATGCAAGACTTGATCATAGATCATTGAAAGTGAATCAAAACCGTTTATTGCATAGGGCCAATTTTGAGGAATATGGTGTATAACGTATTAGATACAGAAGTGCCACCTTCGTAGAATTTGATCAGTTCAACAATTAATTTAAATAACCCAAAATGCAAGACTTGATCATAGATCATTGAAAGTGAGGTTCACCCTCCAACCTACCCACAAATATGATAAATCACCAGATTTTCTCCACCCACCAGAACACTTTTAGGAACATATAGCATGTCCAACACGAGGATTTCCCTCTCTTCACACTACGTAAAACGATGCTGGGTCGGTTCCAACTTTCGAATGACACGAGGGTTTCTCTCTCTTCACGCCACGTAAAACGATTCCAACTTTTGATGACACGAGGGTTTCTCTCGCTTCACACCACGTAAAACGATCCTCTGTCAATTCCAAATTTTGAACCTTCGAAGTTGAGAAGGGCTGACCAGATTTTCACCGAAAGAGCCCAGGACTTTACACAACGTATTAAATGCAGAACACTGGAGTCTGCGTCTCTTCACACTCCGTGAAACGACATGGAATTCGAACGCGGAGTTGAGAGAGAAATGCAATTGGAGTTGACTTTGAAGAGACCAGTCGATATTGATGGCTACATGAAGATGGAGACAAGGAGGAAGACAGGGAAATCTGAGTGCGCATATCTAAATTAAAATTTCACTATAAAATACACGTTAATGTAAGCTTTGCAGATTACTTTTGGTTCAAAATCTCGCAGCACAGAGACAAAAGCAGCTTTCGAGAAGATGGTTTCCGGGAGTTTATTAGGAACTCCGACGTATGTATCAAGTCATCCGTCAACTCAACCTTTGAAGAAACCTGTTTATCATTTGCCAAAAAGATGTGGAACAACCAACGGATTTTCGAAATACTTTAGAATCTTAAATCAAAATAAAGATAACCTACACATGTAATTATAACAGTTCAGCGAAGAAGTTAAGCACTATCAAAGGTTTGCTGTATTTTTCTAAGTTATTTTCGCTCAATTTAATAATGTAATTTTTCATTAAAACGTTAAGAGATTATGAAAGGTCTAGTGTAATTTTTTTTAACTTATTTATTTTTTAATTAATAATTTAATCTTGGCTTAAAATGTATTTTAACTTAATCGATATAGTTTATTTTAATAAAGTAGCAAATTTTTTTTTTAAATCGACATAGTATTAAAAATTGCCATTTTTTTTAATTTTTTTAATTTAAAATATAGATTTTATTGATCGTATTAATAACTGTTAAAATTGTTCATATATCACTTCTCCATTCATAAATCTATACAAATAATTAGTTTGAGTCAATATATATATATAAATAATTAGTTTGTTATTTCTAACAAGGCACCACATGCATCGAGGCAGTGCTATAAAACATCGACACCGGCCTTATTGGGTTTATTATATTATGGAAAATGTCATTAACATAATAATTATTCTTATTATTATTATATATTTATTAATATTATTAAACTCATATTATTGATGCATATTCATTTATGTAATTATGTATGTTAATAATATATTAGTATCAATTTATATCAATCACATTTATTGTGGTTATGGTATTGTAACGTCGATCAACATGTATGTCATAGGGTTCCAACGGCAGCACATGATGCATCGAGGCAATGGTACAAAAGATCGACTCTAGGCCTCTTCAGAAACAACGAAACTGGTGTAGCGTAGTTGAAGTTTTGTGGATTTTGCTCTAATTAACAGAATACCATGACCTTCTTCACCATGTTCAAGTTTGCAACGTTTGTGTTCTCTCTCATGCCGTTTGCAATCATGTCTGGCATAAACTCTGCGCCAGTGAACTGTGGAAGCAGCGACAAAGCCTTGAATAGAAAAGTGGGGAAGTGGAGACGTAGCGTGAGCTTTCCTCTTATGCATGTTTATTCAGAGTGTTCACCGTTCCGACCAACTAATAGGACATGGGAAAGCTTGATATCGGAAAAAATTAAAGCGGACGCCAATCGCCTCCGCTATTTGAAGCGCTCTATGTCGAATTATCGTTCGTCCAAAATCGACCAAGAAGAGGACGCCATCGTCCCTGTTATGCCGGGGTCTGGAGAGTACATAATAAATGTGGGTTTTGGCACGCCCAAGCAAAGCATGTATACACTTATAGATACGGGTAGTGATGTTGCTTGGATTCCATGCAAACAGTGCCAAGGCTGCCAGTCGACTGCCGCTCAACCTTTCGACTCCACACTATCTTCTTCCTATAAATCCCTGGACTGCAATTCACAGGCATGTAAGGAAGCTCCTGGTGGGAATTGCGGGGAAAATTCGGAATGTGATGTGCGACTGCGGTATGGAGATGGCTCCGTGGTGAAGGGGCCACTTGCTTCGGATGCTATTACTGTTGGCTCTCAATCTCTTCCTAATTTCTCATTCACTTGTGCGGAGTCCCTAAGCGGATTAGATCAAAATCAACCGGGACTGATGGGACTGGGGCGCGGACCACTTTCGTTGTTGAATCAGCCCACCGCGAAATTATTTGGTGTAACATTTTCTTACTGTCTTCCCAGCAGGACACCGTCTGCATCTTCGGGATCCCTTGTTCTTGGGAAAGAAGCTGCACTTTCCACTTCCGGTCTGCAATTCACTACATTGGTAAAAAATCCTTCAAACCCCACTTTCTATTACGTCAATTTGAAGGGAATCAGCGTGGGGAACACGACGGTCACAATTCCTGCCAGCAGAGAAGAAACCATACTAGACTCCGGAACAACTATTACCTATCTCGCTGGGCCTGATTACATGGCTCTGAGAGACACTTTTCGGAGCCAGATTCCCAATAAGCAGGTGGAATCCACTGCAGATTTCGATACTTGTTACCAATTGTCTTCTTCTTCAGCCAACGTTCCCAACATAACGTTGCACTTTGATCGTAACGTGGACCTGGTTTTGCCAAAGGAAAATACCCTATTCAGCCTAGAATCGGGGCTCTCTTGCTTGGCTTTCTCTAGTGCTTCCGACTCTATTCCTCCCATCCTAGGAAATGTTCAACAGCAGAATTTTTGTATTGGTTTTGATGTACCGAATTCTCAAGTGGGATTTGCTCAGGAACACTGTACTGCTGCTTGATATTGTCATCTTCTCATTTTATGTATTGTTCTACAGCACGTTATCCGTTTACCATGTTTATCTCCAACTCCCACTTGCTTTCTTCCCGCGTCATAAAGTACTTTTAAAATAATGGGGAGTCGTCTGAAAGCTCAGTAGATGCACTCATAACCACCGGCTATTGTTCGGTCCGGTGATTTTCGAATTATTGACAAAGATTTATTAGTATTAAACGTGTCTGATGGTGTAAAATGGATATGTCGATACATATTTTAGAGATTGTGAATCCTGATAGCCATTATTAAAAAGTTGTAATGTCAATTTGTATATAGAAGAATGGACAACTATATTATAAGAATAAAATCACAAACTAATAAATCATTATAATTTTATAACAATTATTTTTATAATGAGGTAGCTAATCATGTAAATAAATGTAAACGAAATTATTTCTCTAATCAGATATATAGGTAGCAATGGAATGAAAGTTAAGGAGAAACCCTAAATACGAGGAGATATCATGCAGCTATCCCGTCATAATGCTCTCCCGAATAGAATTTAGAATTTCTGAAACAAATATGGAAACTTATGGCACATATCTCTAGTCCTTGTTACTTGTTCTTTGGAAACTTACTCTATGTTCCAAAGACATCTGGTCTCAGGAAGCACCTTTTGAAGGAGTGCAACAATTCTCCATGGGTTGGCCACCCAGGGCAGCGTCGTTCTTTGGCATTGTTGGAGAGGGGGTTCTTTTGGGAGAAGATGCGAGAGGATGTGGAGGAGTATGTACATACGTGTATCATTTGTCAGCAGGAATCAGATATTGCGAGGCAAGGAGGACTGTTGCAACCTTTACCGATTCCTGAGAGGCCATGGACAAGTGTCTTGATGGACTTCATCACTCAGTTACCACAGGTGCAGGGGTATAATGGGATCATGGTCGTGGTTGATCGTTTTTCCAAGTATGCTGTCTTTGCTCCTACAAAGATACCTTGTGGAGCCGAGCGGACTGCGGAGTTGTTCTTTAAGAACATAGTGAAGTATTGGGGGATGCCGTTGAGTATTGTGTCGGATAGAGATCCGCATTTTACAAGGAGATTTTGGACCACATTGTTCAAGTTAGTTGGGACAGAGTTGTTGAGTTCGAGCTACCATCTGTAGACAGATAGGCAAATCGAGAGGATCAACGCATTGCTGGAGGACTACTTGAGACATTATGTGATGGTTGATTAGAAGAATTGGCATGAACTCTTGGATATTGCTCAGTTTAGCTACAATATTCAAAAGAGTTTTGCGATAGGGTACAATCCATTTGAGTTGGTGAATGGGCAGATGCTGGTTGCACCGCACACCATTGAGACAACAGGTTTTTTGAGGAGTCCTCATGTGAAGAGGTTCATGAAGGCTTGGGAGGAGACCTTGGAGTTGGCATGGTTGCGCTTGCATGATGCTGCAAGGAGGATGAAGAAGTATGCTGATAGAGGAAGACAGGATGTACACTTCAGTGTGGGAGATATGGTGTCTCTCAGGATTACCGGGGAGGAGTTTCAGCCAGCCAAGGGGACGGCCGCCAAACTGACACGCAAGTATGAGGGACCATTTTAGGTGAAGAAGCGAGTGGGGGAGGTTGCTTACGAGCTGGAGCTTCCGCACCATATGCACATGAAGCATCCAGTTTTTCACATTAGTCAGTTGAAGAGATGTAGACTTGATTCAGACCATCCAGAGAGAGCAGACACTAGTAGGCTGAGGCCAATTTACAATTGCTTCAACTTTAGAAGGACCAATTTTTCACTGACCATGACCAAAAATATGACCTAGGTAAACCAAAGAGGTTTTCCCAAACTCACACTGTGACAATTTTACATAGAGTTTTTCATTTTTCAATACATCAAGCACTTTCTTCACATGACATACATGTTCATTCCAACTTTTACTAAAGACAAGGGTATCATCTAGACATACAAGAACAAATTCATCAATGAAAGGCCTAAGGAGATCATTCATGACCCTCATGAAAGTGGCTAGAGCATTGCAAAGTCTGAATGGCATCACCATCCATTAGAACAACCCCTATTTGGTCTTGAAGGTGGTTCTCCACACATCCTACTCTACAATTCGAACTTGGTGATAACCACTATGCAAATCCAATTTGGTGAAATAGATAGCATTTTTTAACTGATCTAATAAGTCATCAATGCGGGGAAGAGGGTAACGATTTGTCACCGTGATTTTGTTTAGTGCTCGATAATCCACACACATACTCCATGTATCATCTTTCTTCGGCACTAAGACAATCAGTGAGCCGCATGGAGAAGTGCTCGGTCTGATGGTTCCTTGGTTCAATAGTTCCTGCACCTCCTTTTTGATCTCCTCCATCACAATGTTCAACATCTTGTACATGCAAATATTTGGCAAAGGAGCGTCATGCTGCAAATGGATCTCATATTGGATTTCCCTCTTCAGAGGTAATCCCTTTGGTTCCTGAGACATCTCATCATAGTTATAAATTATTTCACATAATTCCTTTTTATGCACATTATCAAAACCCTGGAAAGCATCAGATAACTATTCATATTTTCCCCTTACAATCATAAGTATGCAACCGTTACTCGAACTCACCAAACTCTTCATTTGTCCTGCACTTACAAGGCTCGCGTTGATTTTTGTTTGATGAGCCCTTACAATATACTCTACCCCATCTTTTGTGATTTCATATTTGCTTTCATGACAAAAGAAGATTTCCTTTCCATCATATAGATATGGACTTACTAACACCATGCCACAGATATCAAATGGTATTACATCAAGTTTTACATTATCCACTAACTTAGAAGCGATCATAAATATAACCTTACGCTGCTTAGTTACATTTAGTTTTTCTTTATCATGTACCCATCTAAGTGGGTAAGGTTTTAGATGTGGTTTGGTTTCCAAGCCTAGCTTCTTTACCAAGGACTCTGAAATTAAGTTTTCTTGGGATCCGGTATCAAATAGAGTTTCCACTTTTGTATGATTTATGATAACTCTAATATGAAATAGCTCAATTCTCTTTTGTTCATTAGGAAGAGACTCATCTATTGAACTAGTATCTTCATGTGATTCAAAATTAACATGAGGTGTAAGAGTACCTTTTGTTCCTGTTGTTGTGATCAGTGCTTGATTTCCGGAATTGGATCCAAGGTCTTGCTGCACAGTTGCCACTGTCTTCTTCTTTCCTTTTCCTCCATACTTCTTTGGTCTCTTTTCTGGGTACTATTTCCAACAATGATCGTCGTCATGCCCTTCATTTTTGCAGTGATTACAATAAGGTCTTTCTCCTTCATCTTTCTTGGTTGATGCCGTCCTCTTCTCCTTTCATTTTCCTTTCACTTTGGGTTTGCCATTTGGAGGTTTGAAAGGCGATTTCTTGAAATGATCATCTCTTTCATTTTTGCCCCTGTTCTCAAGATGGATTGCCTTCACACTCGTGGAGTCAATAGTAGTTGGTTCAAACAATAATAATGAATGTCTAAGGTAACTATTTAATGATCCAATATACTTAGTTACTACTTCAGGTGAGTCAAGTGCAATGTCCAAATTAAGTGCCTGTTTTCTAAATTCCTCTGTAAAGCTTTGAACATCCTGACCTCTACCTTGTCTTAGTATTTCCATTCCATTAAGGCTTTTTATTTATAACCCAAGGGATAGAATTTTTCATTTAATGCAGAAATGAGACTAGGCCATGAGGAAAGAAGATTACCTACACTCTTATTGCATCACAAGTTTCTCTCCCACCAAACAAGAGCAGTGCTACTCAGCTGAAGAGAGGCCAACTGAATATTTTTCTTGTCCTCTTCTATCTATTAAATCCTGCAGTAGATTTCAATCTGCCTTATCTGGTTATTAAGCTTTTCTGCATTGCTTTCACCATTAAACATTGGAAAGTCAAATTTGACATCTAATTTAAAGAAAGGTTTCTTAGATGCATCCCTTGAATTTCTATGATGATGGTGATGAGAGGAAGAAGAACTTTCACTCATGGAAGTAGAAGGAGGGGGTTCTTCTCCACCATTTCCATGCTTTCTCCAGCCTTGAAAGCAACCGATTGACATTCTCTGCCATTGTATAGAAGGTTTTGCGGAAATTGCACTCCTCTTCATGACAAGCCTCTTCATCTTCCATGTTTCTCCTTCGATGTGCACACCCCACTTCGGGATCGAAGGACTTTAGTTTCCCTTCGCCTCTTCATAGCTTGTTTCTTGTTAGCATACAAACATGCAATTCGCATCTAAAAAGACCTACTTTAATGCCACTTGATCCAATATATTTTGCTTATATATGTGTTAAAGAATTAAATGCATAAATTATAGCTTAACATAGAAAACTTAAAATGTGGATGAGAGAAGAGGAGAAACACATAAAGCATGAAAGAAGACAACAAGACTTCATAACAGAGTTTGTCCGATTTGGACTACGTCTCTGGAACCTGCTCGATCAATGGGGAGGCCTTCATTCATTAAGTGGCATGAGAAAGAAGAGTAGACACATCAGTTATAAAAAGGAGTTTTATACCTCCATACTGAAAAATGGAAAATAAATGAAGAACTTTGATGGAGAAACAGACAGTTCCACTGCATTCGTGGTGTCGAGAAGCATTGAAAACATATAAAATTTGTCAAATTCTGAAAAAGTTAAAATTTGACCCTCCTGCAAAATTCTGCACGAACAATGTGCACTACCTTCTCTGCCTAAGAACACTAACAAACTGTGTTTAACTATAATTTGGGTGGTGGATTTTTCAACGAAATTGCTGTAGGGAATTGGTGGAAAGTATGGTTAATATGGAGGAGGTCGGGTGGTCAAACCCCACCTCCTCCCCTTTTTTACACTTCACAACAGACTTTCTTTTAAAAAATAATTTAATGGTTGGGTCAAGTCTGACTTGGGTGGCCCACCCATCGTACCCACTGCCATCTCTATAACTTTTTTTAATGATCCATTGGTTTGTTTTGGGATTGGGTTCGTGCCCGAAGGGCTGGCCCTGACCAACTCCCTTTTATGTGGATCTGTTAAGTGGGAGTTGTGTGGTGTGGGGTGGCGGGGTCATGGCCGCCCACCCCTGTTTGTTTATGGTTACAACCATTCTGTGGGAGGGACTGGAGGTCATGACCCACCCCTCCACCAATATTTTTAATGTTATCTGGTACAGGTTGGGGTGGCGGGGTTGGTGGCCCGCCACCCCTTTTTTTCATATTTTTTTGTTATATAAAGCAATATGCCCATTTTGAAAATTTCGTTTTTGGATCGAAGGAGTCATTTTAAAAATGCCACAATTTTGCCTGAAACCTAGCTGGAGTTGGCTAGATTCCATCCGCCGGAAAAAGTCCAAATTGTGCCTTCATTAATCCAGCCCAATCATCAAACTCAACCTAACTTTGACTACCTATATCTCCTTCATCTGAACTCTGATTGGAGTGTCATTCACACCATTGGAATCAAGGTACGAGCAATTCGATCTAATGTCAAGTTCAGTGCCTTTACACCACTTTGAATTTTGAGTTTTTTCCATGCCACTAGTGTGTGGAGATCTTCCTAGATTAGCATGCTACCATAAACCTAAGATTTATTAAGGTGGTTAATATATCCCTATTGAGGTATATCAACCACATTTACTAATGTTGTTCTCCCAGTTTTATTATTTTTCTTATGAGGCCCATTTTAATTTGATGTGAATTCCAAAAATAGATAGAATTGTCGCTTTCCCTCTATATGTTGACTAAGATAGTTGCTTTAATTTTAACTTTAGAATGACAAACATAGTGATTTGGGATAGCTAAATAAAAGAACACTTATTTTTCCATCTCCCTACATTTATCTCCTTTTTCAACAAGGTTTTAAAATTTTACTAGCATGCTTATCACTTTAAAATGTTACACACTTCAAATACTATTCATTTTATTATTATTTTTAATTACATATTAACTTAATTAAAATTAATATATTTGAAATTTGTTTTGCGAGATAAAATTAGTAAAAAATTGTTTTAGATTTCATTTAAAGATTTGTTTGTTTTAAAATTTATTCAGATATTGACCTAATCAAATTTAATTTTTTTAAAAGATATTAAAAAAAATTAAGTGTAGGGGAAAAAATCATTTTAGAGTTTATTATAAAAAATGAATTTTAACAAATTTCATATGAGAAGGAAATGGCACCCCTTTAGTATGTATAAACTATGGTTTAGCCCTAGTCACTTGTGTTACTCCCTCCTTGATCACCCAATGCCATCATATTCATGGTTGGATATGGCACCCTCTATCTTTGTCCTTCCCATATTACATATACGCTCATAGGCAAATTCAACTTCTCACATCCCTACAATATTTGTTGGGCATGTGGCCTGTATTATGCCCACATCCTATGTTATCTCTCCTTCATATGTTTGGCTTGTTCCAAAACTCATCAATGTTCATTGAAGTGGTGTTTTGTTCAAGAATGCAATTCTTCAAGAATCTTCATCTCACTCCTCCCATATTTTGGTACACAAACCACCCTCCATCTCCAACCCCATTGGCTTTGAGGTGGATGGGAAAGAAAATTGTCATTGATATGGTAGTTTGGCTTGTGGTTTCTTTTATTTTTGGTCATGTCTAGCTAATATCAACTGTTGGATAATGAGATATTAGATCTCTATTATTAAGTATGATGTTTTCATCCATCATTTTGCAAAGGGATTTTTTCTTTGCGAAGTTTAGCAATGTCAAAGACAAAGATCTAATCCAAAACCCTAGTCCATGGTTTTGGGGCAATGTAGGCCTCTAAATGAATCCTTGGCCTCCCTCTTTTAAGCTTTTAATAAATGTTTTGATCTCTTCTCCTATTAGGGTGTGACTCCACAATGTGCCACTATAGATTTGGTGTTTATCCTCTCTTCAAGCCATTGACTAAGCTCTTGGAAAGTTGCATTTTGTTTCTCATTCAACTTAAAGGAAAGGTATTGGAACATATGCATAAATATATCTAGAAGTGGATTTCAACATAGAATTTTGAACTGAAATTATTTTGACTAAAAATGAATTTTCTTGGACTTAGAAAGTGGACTATGAGTGAGTCTTCTTATGGTGTAGGGCCTACTTTGAAAGTGACCATATAGTTGCCCAATATCCCAATGAGTTTAGGAATAAGAAGAGAAACAATAAAATCAACCTTGTGGGTTGATTCTTCTAAGGATTGCCAACTAGTCCTATAGGATCAATTTCCACTAGTCATTCCTCCATATTAAGAGGCTACAATTTATTAAGAAAAACAATAAGAACACGTTTCCCAAATCCAAAAGACAGAAGATCCTATCCCATGTGACTCAAGACAACAATTCCATGGTAAGTCAGGCCCTCTCCTAGCTACAGGTTGGGAAGATCAAGCCTATGAAGTTGAAGCTTTAGCTCTAGATGAATCCCTAATCTAATATCCTCGAAGGTTGGAGGAACTTGTAAGTACTCCACTTACATTAGAATAAATTTAGACAAAGGTAAGGAAGAAGAAGGTGAAAGTTATTGTTGAATCTCATTGAGAAGAAGTTAGATTTGAAACCCAATTTAATAGTTTATTGCCTTTATTTACTATTATGTAACCAATTCATGAGAATTTAGTCATGTAAGAAATGTTAAAATGTAGCTCTTTTGAGTATTTAGTAAAATAAATCAATCACATTCTTCTTGGGCATGAGTATGAAATAAAAACTCCTCCATTAAAATTTTTGCAAATAAATATTACTCAAGTGCATGCCCGAGATTTCATTCACTATAAACTTCCCAATTAATATTTAAAAATAAATAAATATTATAAAATGGTTTAGAAATTTATTCCAATATTAATTTAATCAAAATGGTTTATTGCATAGGGCCAATTTTGAGGAATATGGTGTATACAGGTCTGGAACATGACATCCCACAAGAAGTATTTCATATTTTAAGATGTATTTGACAGTTGCTATAAATTTTTACCTGTCAAATTTGATGTGCTTCATAAATCAGAAACCGTTATTTTGACATTTAATTTAGGATTTGTCCCGTCAAAATTATAGTACCAGTCTTTAAGTTAAAAATACCAAAGTCAGACTAAGCTCAAGGTCATAACGCAAATGCATACAATACCTCTGGCTCACATGGCAATGGAATCTGACACACTTTCATAGATTTGAATCGTATAAAAAATTATCTGGCTATAGTCCTTTCGTAGATTTGAACTTTATGAAGGGAGATCTCGCCCTAGGAAGCTAAGAACAACTATATCATAATCTAGGTGTTACATTTAAGGAACCGACCAACCAGTCTATGTCAAGTATGTGAATTCAACCATCGAACTATAAGCTAGTACGTGACTAACAAATACTAAAAATATACATGAATTTTTTTGGTGTGTATAACACTGAGAAGGGGTGGTGGGATTGTTTTTGTTCCTTAGGCTTCCCTCAATCGTTCCACACTCTTCCTCTTGTTTGTTTCTGCCATCTTCCAACATCGATGAAGAAGTGTGATCGAGAAATAAAAGCAGTCGAGGAACAACTGATGATGTGAAGGGCAGTTGCAGCGTTTAATTCAAAAACATCTTTTCCAAGGCTTATCAAAAGACACACCAAATAAAAAATAATATAGGGCTCCCTGCTACGAAAAAGTTGGGGTCAAGAAGGGCCTTAGATGCCCAAAGAAAATCAGAAGCTGGTTACTTACATACTGTAGCATAGCCATGCAAGTTAGAGGGATCTGAGGTAGAAAGTTGGGCACTGAGATAAGAAAGAGTTGGATACTACATTGGGCTAACTACCTAAGACCAAATATCAAGGAGAAAAATTTAGTGTGCACGAAGAGAAGTCTATTATTCAACTTCATGCTCTATTAGGAAATAGGTGGTGTGCCATTGCTACTCACCTTCCCAAGCAAACAAAGAACAAAATAACAATGGAAAGGGGTAAGAAAAAGGTGGAACTTAAAATCATTCAAAACAGTGGTCACTCTCATGCTATTCTCTTGAAAAGCAAGGATAGTTATTGATTTCAGGCTCTTGCCATCTATATTATGTGTGGTGTTGTCTTTTGGAGTCAGCGCATACAAATTTTTGGATTTGATGTTTCGAACCATTCTCGTGGTTCATGAACCACGAAAGATGGTTTGAAAGGTCGATTCAAAAAATTTATATGCGATAACTCCAGAAAACAACATCACAACCAAAAATAAGTCACTAAAAATAAATATTGAAGCTAAACTTGTGTTGGGTCCCTATAATACTAGTGATTACCCCATTACTATTGTAGTTGTACCACTTATTAATATTGTTGTGCCCCTATTGCCCCCATATTGTTATTACTGTGCC
>APFE030638405.1:11817-104006 GCA_000404065.3 Pinus taeda
CAGAATGGTACGGAGTCACCTTGAATCATTAAATCATGTGTGTCCACTTCCAAGTCTTCAGCTGCAACTTGACAATCAGTGGCTTTCGGGGGTTGCAAATCTGAATATGAGAAGTCTTGAACAAAATTTTCATTGCTTTCAAGATGATTCAAATCAAGACTTGTTGACATTTGATTTCTGATTGCATGGTAGTTATCTCTGATGAACTGAAACGAATCAAAACAAGATCCTTCACTTACTTCAAACTTTGATGCACTTTCCTCATCATTGTCATAGCTGATATGCATCGGTTGATCACTGTATTTGAGCTGCTGAAAGTGAACTTCCTCCTCACACAAACTAGTTGTTGAAAGTGAACTTCCTCCTCGCACAAACTAGCTGTTGATTCGTCTGCAAGATTAGCTTCTTTTTGGAGAACATAATCATCATCATACTGATCAAACTGAGGTAATTCATCATCAAACATACACATCATATCAACAGCTCTCTCTTCTCCAAGATGATTAATAAGACAATCATCATCAGATCTATAACAATTGGCATCAGAAAGAAAACGTTTTGGAGTAGCAACTTGTTCTTCTTCAATCAAAGAGCCATGGGCTTGAACATCATAATCATTCGTTGGGGTGATCCTTTGCATCATCTCTTCTACTACACTTACCAAAACATCAAGCTTCACCTCTAGAGATGTTGATTCCTCTGGATATATGTTTTCCATCTCTTCTTTCTTCAACCTTGCCCTTCGGATCAGCAAGTGAGCCTCTACATTTACTGCACTGTTCTGCATCTCGTGAAGTGTTGCAATATTCCTTTCTCTCAGCTGAAACTCCATTTCCGGATCAAAGGCACCCGAATAGTGTAAGAGAGCAGATCTAGGAGGAGGCCTTATATTAATCGGGATCGAATAATAAACTTTGTTAAATCTGGCCGAAAACTGTTGTACTGTCTCCCCTGGTAGTCTTTTCAGTTAGTTATACTCTTCTATAATAAGGAAAAGGTTCTGCCCGATCATCCACCTGTCGAGAAAAAATTTGACGAACTGCCGGAAATCTGAGATGCTCGCATCAGGGAGGGTTCTGAATCAACTCTTACCTTTGCCTTGCAAAGAAAGAGTAAAAAGCCTTATACTGACATCTTCTACATCAACTTCAAAAAGATCTAGAAAAGACTCACATGTTGCTTAGCGTTGACATTCTTACTTTCACCATCGAACCTCGACAAGTATAGATCATAGTTTTTGGGGAAAGCATGGAGAACAGAAGGTAAAACAAGAGGTTTATACCGATCTAGAATTTTACAAGGTGTAGGGGTATGTACAACAGGTATAGAATCAGTCTTGGTCTCTTGGGGCTCATCAATTTGAAGATGGTCATCACAAAATTTAGAAGAAAAGTCTTGATCAAGCTCAAAGGTATGCAAATTTTTGCTATTCACAATCTTCAAAGGGAAAGAATCAACTGCAGGCCGAGGATCTCTTCTCAAATACAATATACTTTGCAAAGCCTTCTTGAAACTCTTGGGAAAAGAGAAGAAATAATTTATGACAAAGAACAAAATGTCTTGGATGAAATTCCAACTTGAATACCTGATCTGTCCATGTTGTCCTTTCATATTTTTGCTGGTCGGGAGCATCCTCCAGTGGAGTCTTTGGATCTGATCTCAAAAATGATTTAGAGTCACCAGGTGAATGATTTCACCCTTTCAAGTGTCTAATCGGTGTCCACCATCAACCATCAGATTTGAACTTGATACAAGTACTGGAGTAATTAATATGTTAAATGTCAAGTTTACAAGCTAGACCGGAGATTGACTGAAGCAGCGTTTATCTTCTTTCACTAATGCAAAGCAAAAGCGTTTCGAAGGCTACCTGGCATAAGTTTAGGCTCTATCTGTAGCTTATAAAACAAATGACATCAGCAAGAAAACCATTTGTTCTTCCCCAGTATGGTCGCCAGTATGTTAGCGCTTGAAATTTCACCTCAGGCTGAAAAAGGCAAACCTCAAGGCAACATCAAACCATTTAGCCTCGTAGCTAGCCCTACGGGGCATGAGAAGGCTCTCTCCGGTCAATCTCGGTGAAATCTTCAATGGATGAGATGACCAATAGGGTAACACTAATTTTAGGCTAGTAAACTGATCAAAAGGGTTGATTTGGGGTTTTAGGGTTTTTGGTGGCAAATTGAGGGGATGGCAATTTTGGGTGCGGGGATTGGACACAGTTTCTGCAGGGGGTTCTTTGGGGTGAGGTAGGAGACAGTACTGATGCCTTTGATTGAGGTGGATGATTAGGAATGATAGGTGAGGAGTTAAGGAGAGAAAACAATAACCTTGAATTCTCCTTAAACAGTAGAAAACATTGAAATTAAACAAACTTAAAAGTAGAGCATGACAGTCATGAATTCTTACTTTAACACTTCGTTTGCTTAATGTGCAGAAGGAAAAGAAAGGAAATGATTCACATAACACACTTACGGGTACATAGAGAAGCACACCATCAATATATGTAACCACAAGAATCCCAAAAAGGACTGCAAAACCCTGGTCTTCCTTAGCCAAAAATTGCAGAGATACAGTGAAATAATACAATGATAGCTTCTCCCTCAAGAGTCCAACCTTCCAACCTCTGAAAATGACTAAGAAAATACATAATATAGGCAAGCTAACACCTTTCCTTGCCTCTAGGGGTCTAACTCATCCTTCTAGGAGTTGTTTCAACCAATTCTAATCTGAGCACTAAAATCTAGGCAGTCAAAACAACTTGCCTCTATAAGCTAGGAACCAATTCATTCATTAAATGTTTTCTATTTCATGAATGAATCTTCTAGAATAGGTAAATAAGTGTCATGTAAACATGAAAATACATTAATTACTTCAAAGAGGGTGAAAAATCCCATCCCAAGTCAAAACTGGTCAAAGCTGGGCGAATTCCTGAGCTGTAGATGAATTCCTGTGAAAACTGCCCAACGGGTCGCGCCCTCTTCCTGAACGGGTCGCTCTACTTTGGAGCTGATTTTGAGGTACGTCCAGGTGTCCAAATGAGGCAAATGTGGGATTGTGGAAAGGTCTGGATGTCTTCTTTCCAACCCAAGTGGAATGTCTGAATTTGGTGGTCATTTTCCCCTCCAAAATTGCAATCTCCCAAGACTGCTTTTAGTGTGTCAAAAATGTGGCAGAAAGTCATTTTTTGCTTGTTTTTTGACTTTCTGGAGGCCCAAAACTTCGCCAAATCTCTAGTCCTTTGATGAGCATGTGTAACTTTGCATGAAAAATCTAGAAATGCTGAGCTTTTGCAAAATGGAGTTGCCAGGATGAAGGGTCTCACGGGGGGTGAGACCCGTTAATGGAGAAAACCTGTAAATTGCCTGAAAAAACCAAAATTTACCCAAAATGCTCAAAATTTCTTGGGATTTGTGCTGTGGCTAGGCTATTTAGTGCCTTGGACCTTGAGTGAAGCCTCAGCCAAGATATGGAGGAGATCAGGCCTCTTTCTCCTTTTTGTGCCTCGGTCAACCGCCTTTGAAGCACCTTCATCTTCGCTTTGCACACGTGCATCCGCGCCAAATAATGGTTCTTCATGTTTCTCAGAAATTTCTTATCTTAGTTGGCCTTAGCCAACAGCCTCTGTAAATGAGCATTGAGCCGGATAAGCATAGCCTCTCAAGAGATAAAATCCTCCCATGGGATACCCTGCTGTTTTGACTGTTTGAATGTTGTTTCAACTGTTCGAGATGCTGTTTCAAGGGGACAAATAGCACAAGGGAAATGTTAGGGAAGGGAGACTTTGAAGGGAAATTGGGAAAAACATATGAAATAGGGAGTTAAGGGAAGGAATCATGATATATACCCCATCACATATATATGATTTGCAAAGGCTTTATGAGAGGTAGGGTTTAGGTTTAGTTTCTTGATTTTTATGGATAGGGGTAGGGGCTTTTGATATTTTTTGGTAGGGAGAATGAATAAAATGATGAGAGAGGTGGAAATAGGATGTAGGGAAAAAGTGGGGGTATAAAGGATAACCTTGAAAACAACAAGACAAACCCTAGTTCAACCAACACTTTGACATTTTTGAGCAAATATGCATTGGATTCATTAGTTCAAAATGATTGGCTTTAAATCACATTCACATGCTTTTCACACTTTGGAAAACAATTTATTTTCATGAGGAGAGGCCTACTTGCAACCTTCAAGCAATCTGGGGTTATTTGGCAACTTACTGGCGAAATTTGGTGAAGGAATTGCCAACGGATCGTGCACCTCTGACGGGTCGCGCCTGTGTAATTTTTACATTGTTGGAGGTGCCCTGACGGGTCGCGCGCCTCTAACGGGTCGCGCCCTTTTGCAGGAGGCTTTTGAAGGCCTTCCCTGTGTCAGAATTGGGTGCAGGATAGCGCATTGGAAGGTTCTTTGAGTCTGCGTTTCAACCCAACTGGATGTTTTCAATTTGGAGTTCATTTGCGCTGTAAAAAGTCAAATCTCCCAAGACTAGTCAAAAAGTGCCAAATGAGGCTGCCTCAAGGAAGAGTGTTGTTGCAGTCAACTTTGGAATACCTTCATCAACCCCAAATTGAGCTCATGATAGCTCATTGGAAATATCTTTGTGTCTAGTTATCATTTTATCCATCAAGAAAATCATTTGGCCAACCAAGCTAGGAGAAAACTTGATTTTCCCAAGGTCACTTCAGAGGTGCCCTTGATTCTCCTGAGCCAACGGTATTCTTTGACATTTCACTCAAACCATGACACCTGTGCAAAACGTGAAGGAGGCTTTTCTTCTTTGGCATGTTGTGGACAAAAAATTCTCTCAGTTTTCCAAAATTCATCCTTTATTGCTCTGGAACATCATTTGAGTGCGACTTGTCCCGATGTGTGAAACAAGGAATTTTGTCGAAATGGAGTGAAATGAAGGGGATAAGGGGCTTCTAAATTCTTGGGGAATTTTTTGGAAGTAGGGAGGGATGTTAGGAAGAAGGGGAAAGTGGAATCTCAGAGATTGAGTAAGGGGAAAGGGTCCAAAAGGGAAAAACACAGGCCCAACCTAGAAAATTGCCAGGTTGTAGCTAGAAACTAGGGTTTGTGGAAAAATGAGGAATTTTGGGAATGTCAGTGATGGGAAGCATTTGGTAAGGTACTTTAAGGATAGGGGAAGGTTTATGAACATTTGGATACAAGTTTTGCTGATGATTTGTCCGTCCAAGAGAAATTGGCTTCAAAACCCTAGGAGAGGGAAATGAACTTGCCAAGGCACAACTGAAGCATGAACAAGATGTAAAATGACTCATTAGACACTGACATGATAATGACAACCCTATGAATGATGATAGACGCAGCTGAATAGTGACATAGATTGACATTTGGGCAACTCTAGAAGGAGTTAAAGCAAACCCTAGACCTAGTGCCTAGTGACCAAATTTTGCTTGAAGACTCACTGAAATGACAAAATTTGACCTTGACACTTCAAAATCACTTTGTAAGATTATATTTGATCACGGGAGGAAGGATGGAAAGACTGACACTAACAGAACATATTAAAGCTAAAAAAACATTATTAAGTGTAAAAGGAGAGGTTTAATATAGCGTTCATGTGCCTAAGAAAGGTTAGATGAGCCTTATTTTGTGTCTAATTTAGAGGCCCATCATATACAATTAGGTCAAAGTACCAACCATCAAAATGACTCAGACTTTAAGTGATTCGGGTGGATCTAAATATATAAGTGACCTTGAAATAGCTCAAAAATCAAATTCATCATATGGAAGTGAAACTAAGACCAAATTATAGTGCTTGCCGTCTTGATTGCAATGATGCAAACGACACTCAAATCTGAGTTCATATGCTCAAGTTATAGCTAGTCAAATTTCTGGTCAAGCTTGGCCAAGTGGCAGTCACTAACAAGGCAATGATTTGGTGAAGGGACGATGCACGAAAAATGGCGGTCGGAAAGGGAAAATTTGTCACATCCTTGATTCATCCAATAACCCTTAAAATCTAGTGGAAAATTATTAACTATATTGGTTAAAAAAAATAAAAATAAATAAAAATATAAGTTTGGGGGGGCAGGGGGCTTGGTGTTGAAGAAGTACTTTTAGATTATTTTTTTGAATAAGAATGCTAATGCAATGCAATTTTCTGTTTTTGAAATGAAATACGCCTAATGCAAATCTTTTTTGTTTTTGCAGAAAATAAAATAAATGAATCAACTAGGGAAGAAAACAATGAATACTTTGACACCTCCCCAGCAACGACACCAAAAAGTGATGGGCCTCGATATTGCAACCAGAATGTTGCAACTCCCAAGGCTACCAGCTTTAATTATCACCCAAGGTTCGTACAAAATTAAAAGGCATCGACACTATATGTGTAGCATACAATGTGTCCTTCTCTTGTTGATCTAATGTAATGGAGTGAATGTCATGAAATCAAAGCCTAAACTAATTGAAAAAATGGAATTGTTATTCTATTTGCAAAAAATGGAAATGCTACTTGCTCAACTTGTAAATACTAACTAATTAATTCATGAAAGGAAAAAGGTTAATCTACTTGCAGAAAGAAAGATGTTTTATCTTACATAATTCATCAAAATACCAATCAGAATTGCATGTTCCATCTACCTACTTCACACTTTCTTGTAAATCAGTAACCTACTTGCATCATAATTGTGATAAAGAAACTAATTCTACTATGTTTTTGCATTGAATAAAAGGAATGATTGGAGTAGATTAGGAGATTACCTTGATCATATTATAATAGTTGGGGGTCATTATTAATCTAGACTAAGTCATAGTTGTAGTGGGGATCAAAACTGATGAAGGAAAGTGGTGTTACAGGTTTTCTACAAGAACAGACAGATTTGCTACAGGAAAAGACAAAATTGCTACAAGAAGGGACATATTTGCTACAAGAGAAGACAAAATTGCTACAGGAGGAGATAACTCACTTTATGACCAAGTAAATTAAATTAAAATGGGATGGGACAATTTTTTTTCTTGAGTAGGATGTCTTAGGTCTCCATTACAAGTGGAATCACTCCAAAATATCGTTGTTCACATGTGCTAAAAATTAGCAGAAATTTACTAGTCTTAAATCTGGAAGTTCGAGAACTAGTGAGCTAGTTAACCTATCAAATTCCTAACATAATCAAGTGAAAATGAAATGGGGTAAAAAAAATGATTAACTTCGATGCTTTTTTTACAATCCAATGCAAGTGGAATAAACTCAAATGAAACTTATTAACATGTTCTAAAAACTAGCAAAAAATTACTACTATTTGCTACAAGGGACTTGTAGAAATTTTAGATTTGTGAATAAGTAAACTAATCCAAGCAGCTCAATGATTACTATGAACTTCCAAAGATGTTCCAAGGATTAAATCATGCTTGTGACTCTATAAATAACTTTTAAAAGAATTCACTTCAACCATTTAACCAAATCATACAACAAAAAATCATCAATACTAAATGCAAAAATAAGAAAAACAAGAATAAGAGATGCATGTGAATAAGAAGTGAAAAGAAGAAATTTAAATTATACAAAAGGGCTTTGAGGCTCCTGGGATGGCCAAAACCAAGGATACTTAGATTCCTATGAAGGAAAACAATCTTTAGAAGCTAAAAATGACATCAAACTTCATTATTTGAATTAATCCAAGTACGTCCCTGTTAGAAATGAAAGTGGAGCTGCAAAAATACAAGTTTTCTCCACAAGAAGATTAAGAAATACATGCCCCTAGAGGAAAATTCAAATTGTTACTTATACAAAATGATGAGAAAGCATTCTCCTTGAAAGGAAGAAGCTTTCTCCTCCGAAATCCCTCAAATAGTGGATATGTTTCCCAACAATAGAAACATGCATTAAATGATAAGGAACACATTCCTAGATTTTCTCAATCACTGGAGCTTTAGAATTTGTGCAATAATTTCATAATATCCTATTGATTTATTATACAATATTGATCCTCCTATAGTAGGGAGAAAGTCCCTAAATTATCTCCTCCTCCAGATCTTCATAATCTACCCAATATTGTCATAGTATTCTACAAAAATAAATAATATTAGGTACAAATATGCAATTATATTTAAACCTTCCTAATGAACATATTAAATCTAAAAAAACATTATTAACTATAGAAGGAGAGGTTTAATATAGCCTTCATGTGCCTAAGAAAGGTTAGATGGGCCTTAATTTGTGTTCAGTTTAGAGGCCCATCATATATAATCAGGTCGAAGTACCAGCTACGACAATGACTGAAACTCTAAGTAATTCGAGTGGCGCCAAAAATAGCAGTGACCTTGAAATAGCTCAAAAACAAAATTTATCAGATGGAATTGAAACTAGGACCAAATCATAGTGCTTGTCACCTTGATTCCGATGGTGTGAATGACACTCAAATCCAAGTTCGTATGCTCAAGTTATATCTAGTCAAAGTTGTGGTCAAGCTTGGCTAAGTGTAAATCACTAATGAGGCAACAATTTGGTGAAGGGAGAATGCATGAAAAATGATGGTCAGAAAGGGTGAATTTGTCACATCCTTAATTCATCCACTAACCCTTAAAATCAAGCAGAAAATTACTAACTATATTGGTTAAAAAAATATAAAAAAAAAAGTTTGGGGGGCCGGATGCCACCCCCCAACGGACCCAATGACATTGTTATTGAATATGTTTAAAATTGAATGGTGTATGGGCCACCCTCGATGAACCCTCCCAACCCATGTGGGCCAACCCGTAAACGTGTGGCCCTTCATTATATTCAAAGCATATTATAACCACACTATATTCAATGTAACTACCAATTAAAAGAAATCAATGCCGTGTTATATAACAAGTTCGAACCAAATATGGGGTGGGACGGTTTTGAACCCATCCTGTCCCCACATAACCCGCCAACGGTTACCAACAAGCCAACAACTTTTTATTTGAAAATTTTGCCCATGGAATCCTACATAAACCCCAATTTTCCATTCGACTGGGTAGCGAAAGAACAGAGAAGTGGAACCAAGAGCAACCAGGGGTGGTGTAACCCTAAGTAGGGAATCTTGATAGATGCTGAAAATATTCCTTTTGGGTCTATAAGTGTAAGTGTCAGAATTTGACAAATTTATAGGAATTTTTATATGATTTCACAACACGAATCCAATGGTGATGTATGTTTTTGCATATGAGCTCTTCATTTTTTGTGCATGACAGATATTGGAGGTATAAGGGTCATTTATGTAAATTTTATTGTAATTCATTTCTTTCCTACCACTTAATGAAAGAAGGCCTCCGCATTTTGAGCAAGGCCCAAAGATGTAGCCCACATTGGGTGAACTCCATAATCAAATCCTTTGTGTGCCTTTGATCTTATGGTTTCTTTATGATTTCCACTTATTTTTCATGTGTTTAAATTACTTGGTTACTTGCTCTTTTATATACAATTATGTATGAATTCTTGAAGTTAAAATATCTAGATCAAGTTTGGTATCATAGCAGGTCTTCTCGATGCGAGTTGCATGAGTGAATTCTAACTAGGAACAAGATCCAAAGAGGAGAAGGAAAACATAAATCTTGTGATCCCAAAGCGAGGCATGCATGATAAGGAGTACGAAACATGGAAGACAAGGAAGTTCAATTGGAGGAAGAGTGAAATTATCACAATATCTTCTTCACCATGGCAGGGAAAGTTGACACACTGTTTGCAGCATATGAGAAGACACTCAAGCCTGAGAAGAAAGAACCATATGACTATGCATCGGTAAATAATGAAGATGGAAGAGGAGAGCCTCCTGAACCACCCTCTCCATCCTCAGTGACAGTTCATCTTCTTCTTCTCCTCATCTCTCTAACAGGCATGATATGAATACATCTAAGAAGCCATTTTTTAAGCTAGATGTAAAGTTTGATTTTCCGACATATAATGGAGAATGTAATGCAGAAAAACTAAACATTTGGATTAGACAGATTGAGGTTTATTGTTGAATTCAACAGATCAAGGAAGATGATGCAAAGATCCAATTAACATCCCTTGGGCTGAGTGGCACCACTCTCGTCTGGTGAGAGAGAAAATTGTAGAAGGGCAACAAAAACTTGGGTAATATCCTTTCTTCTTGGTCCAATTTTGTTTCTTCATTAAAGATCAGTTTTATCCTTTGGGTTATCGATAAAAGGATTTAATGGAATGACAATATTTAAGGCAAGGAAAGGGTCAAAATGTAAAAATCTTCACAAAAGAGTTTAGAAAAAAAGCATTGAATTTGGGCATTTCAATTTATTCACCCAAAACTCTAACAAAGTATATTGGTTCTTTACATAGTTACATTAGGCATTCTTTGTTATTATTTGAGCCTACTATTATTGATGTGTCCAGTGTGAAGGACATTCACCTTGAAAGCAGGGGAAAGAATGATAAAGAAGAGAAACAATGAAATCATCTTTCAAACCTCATAATGGAAAGTTCAAAGGAAAAGGAAAGGGAAAGGACAAGAAGGCAGCTACAACCAAGAAAGAGGAAGGAGCAAAGCCATCTTGCACACATTATAATAAGGAAGGCCATGATGATGAATATTGTTGGAATTTTCATTTGGAGTTGAAGCCAAAGACATATGGTGGGAAGAACAAGAAAAATATGGTGCCAACCTTGCAACAGGACCTTGGATCTGATTCAAATGATGAGACACTGATCACAAAAATGGGCACACAAGGTACTCTTTCTCTTCATGCTAATGAAAATTTTGAATCACATGTAAGTATAAGTTCTTCAAATGAGTCTCTTGATAGTGAACACAAGAGAATTGAATTGTTTCACATTAGAGTCATAACGAAACATACTAAAGTGGAAACCTTGTTTGATCTGGGCTCACAAGAAAATTTGATTTCATAATCCTTGGTTTAAAAGTTAGGATTAGAGACCAAGCCTCATTCGAAACCCTACCCTCTTGGTTGGGTGTGTGATAAAGCAAAATTACATGTAACAAAATAGTGCAAAGCTAGATTTGTGATTGCATCCAAACTAGTAGATGAGGTTGATCTTGATGTTGTACCCTTGGATATCTGTGGTATTGTATTAGGGAGTCCATATTTGTATGATAGGAAATCAGTTTTCTTTCACCATGAAAACAAGTATCATATTACGAAAGATAAGGTGGAATACATTATTAGATCTCATCGCGTCAAAATTAGTGCTAGTCTTGTAAGTGCAGGTTAGATGAAGGGATTGATAAATTCTAGCAAAGGGTGCATGCTCATGGTTGTGAGAGCAGAATATGCCGAGACATCTGAAGCTTTCCAAGGTTGTGATCTGAGTCATAAAAAGGAATTGTATGACATTATTTCTAACTATGATGGGATTTTTCAAGAACCAAGCCAGTTTCCTCCAAAGCGTGAGATCCAACATGAGATTCACTTGCAGCAAGATGCTCCTTTACCCAACTTTGGTATGTACAAGTTTTCATCCATTGAGGTAAAGAAGCAGGTATAGGAATTATTGAAGGGGTCATAAGGTCAAGTTCTTCTCCATGCAGTTCACCTATTGTGTTGGTGCTGAAAAAGAATGACACATGGAGGATGTGTGTGGATTATATAGCACTCAACAAAATTACAATGAAGAATTGGTACCCTCTCCCTTGCATTGATGATTTATTAGATCAATTGAAAAATGTTGTCTATTTTACAAAAATAGACTTGCGCAATAGTTATCATCAAGCTAGGATTGCAGAACAGGATGTATGGAAGACTACATTCAAGATGAAACAGGGGTTATTTGAATGGTTGGTGATGCATTCAAACTATGCAATGCTACGACCACATTCATGAGGGTGATGAATAAAATTTTTAGACCTTTTCTTGATGATTTTTTACTTGTGTATCTTGTTGACATTATTATTTACAATAGGACATGGGATGATCATGTGGGTCATGTTAAAAAGGTGCTTGATGTTTTTTAAAAAGAAATTTTGTATGTCAAAATGTCTAAGTGTGAATTTGGTAAGACTTATTTGGTTTACTTGGGTCACATTGTCAGTGGTCAACAATTGAAAATAGATCCTTCTAAAATTGATGTGATTTTAAAGTGGCCTAAACTCACCAATGTTACATAGGTTTGTAGCTTTCTGGGTGCAGTACAATACTGGAGAAGGTTCATTGCCAACTTCTCCATCATTGCATCCCCTTTACATGCATTGACGAGTGTGAAGCAAACCTTTCAGTGGGGAGGAAAGCACCAGATATCCTTTGATACACTAAAAGAGAAGATCGGTATTGCACCAATTTTGGCCTTACCTAATGTCCAACAACCATATGAGATTGATACAGATTCCAGTGGATATGTCATGGAAGCAATATTTATGTAGCAAAGGAAACCTGTATACTACCACTTAGAGACTTTCTCCCAAGCTATTGTGAAATATCCCACATATGACATGGCATTGTATGCCTCGGTTCAAAGCGTGAAGAAGTGGAAGCATTATTTGATCGGTAAGGAGACCATCATTCAAACATATCACCATCCCTTGTAGTACCTCCATTTGCAGACCAAGCTTCAACAAGCACATCATTTCAAATGGATGGGATTCCTCCAACAATTTCACTTGGTAATAAAATATAGGAAGGTCACCAACAACAAAGTGGCAAATATGCTTTCTCACCCTCCTTCTGCATCTGTATTTTTGCAAAATTCCTCTTTATCTTTTGAAAGTTATGTTGAACAATATGTTGATGATGATGATTTTAAGGAGATTTATGCAAAGCTAACTCATGGATCGTAGCTGGATAATTACCATTTACAGGGAAATTTTTTATACCACCTTGGAAAACTTTGTATCCCCACCAATGAAATAATACATGTAACCAAAGAGGCACATACCTCTCTTGTGTTAGGTCATTTTGGTGTAGGTAAAACTTTTTGTCATTTGCAGAGGTTGTGTAATTTGCGTCACAAGAAAAATGTTGTGACTCAATATGTAAAGGGATGTGTGTTGTGTTAAGTTAGTAAGCCCACTAATATAAAATTTGGGCTCTACACACCACTCCCTATTCCAAGTCGTCCACAGGAAAGTGTGACAATGGATTTTGTAGGCGATTTTCCTTTATCTAGGAGAGGTCATGACTATTTGTATGTCGTTATGGACTGATTTAGCAAATATGTGTATTAATGCCTTGTAAAAAATTAGGTCATTGTTGAGCAGACTTCTCATCTCTTCTTCCAATTTGTATGGGTTCATTTTGGGATGCCCACATCCATTGTGTTTGTTTGAGACTCTCGCTTTCTTGGAGAGTTTTGGACAAGTTTTTGGAGAATGATGATTGCCAATTTGAAGAGAAGCAGGACATTTCATCCACATACCGATGAAAAAACAAAGGTTGTCAACCGCACAATGTTACACTTACTCCAAAGCTATTGTGGCAAGCAACCTAGGTTGTGGGACAAGTAGCTTCTCTATGTATAACATGCATACAATTGGGCAGTGCATTCATCCACTCAAAGTTCACCATTTGAGACATGCTTTGGCTATTTGCCAAAGGATCCCTTAGACATGGTCTTTGGGAGACATCAAGATTCCAGTGGGAAAGATGACAGGGACAAAGCGTGGAATTTCATTCAACGAATTTAGATGATTCACTAGGCAGTGCAGGAGTAGTTGGAGAAAAGTTAAGCTCAATAAAAATCATGACATGAAAAGCACCGAGTTGATCACCAATTTCAGGTTGGAGACAAAGTATGGCTCCACATAAGCAAAGATAGAATGAAATGAGAAGGAAAGAAGTTGAGAATAATCGGATATGGACCATTCACGATATTAGAGAAGATTGGAGACAATGTTTTTCATCTCGATTTGCTAGCATACATGCATATGTACTTAGTGATGAACATTGGAAACTCGAAGCTTTATGAGCCTCCGTTGATCATGGACATAAAAGAGGTTGGATAGGTTCCTACAATGGACAATTTTTCACCTAAATACTTGGACAAGCTATTGGAGGACATCATTCTTGACAGAAAGACCAGGACTTCACAACGGGGAGACATGGAGTACCTTCGCATTAGTTTCAAGGGAATGCATCTAAGTAAGGCCCGATGGATTGAAAAGAAGAAAGTGAGGGAGAAATTACCTCACTTTCCAATTGAATCATAAATCTTTTGGCAGTCCAAAAGCCCATTAGTGGGGAGGAATGATATGGGTGGCTCCATAAATAGAAGTGGCCTTGAAAGAGCTCAATAATCAAAGTCATCAAATGGAAGTGAAATTGGGACCAAATCATAGTGCTCGTCGCCCTGATTCCAAAGGTGTGAACAACACTCAAATCCAAGTTTGTGTGCTCAAGTTATATTCGGTCAAAGTTATGGTAAAACTTGGCCAAGTGGCATCCACTAACGAGGCAAAAAATTTGTTAAGGGATGGCAAACAGAAAATGATGGTCATAAAAGGAAAAAATTTCACCTCCTTAATTCATCCAGTAACCCTTAAAATTCGGCGGAATTTTTTTAACTATATTGGTTACAAAAACAAAATAAAAATATAAGTTTGGGGGGGTGGGCTATCACCCCCCAATGACATTGTTATTTAATATGTTTAAAATTGAATGGTGGGCAGGCCACCCCTAGTGGACCTGCCCGACCCACGGTCAATACCTAACAAGTGTCAACATATGATGGGGTCAGCGGAGTTCAAACCCGCCTGACCCATGTGGACCGACCTGCCAACTGGTAACCCGCATTATATTCAACTGCATATTATAACCATATTATGTAGCATGAGTGGGCATAATGGTTGAGAGCATGTGTTTCCTCCTAAGAGATCACGAGTTCAAAACCAGAGGGGGGTAGAGTATATATGCCTTCATAAACTTATGCGCGGAGGTGGGTCTCTTGTCCCACAAACAAGGGGGTCTCATACACCAATGTTGTGTCTGGCTTGGCCTTGACCTTAAAATTGGATAATAATAATAATATATTCAACATAACCACTAATTAAAAAAAATCAATGTCGTGTTTTATAACAAGTTCAAACCCAATATGGGGTGGGCAGGTTTTGAACCCATCACGCCCCCACATAACTTGTCAACGATTTCCAACAAGCCAATGACTTGTTATTTGAAAAATCCACCAATGAAATCCTACATAAACTAGAATTTTCCATTCGACCTGGGAGTGGAGGAGCAGATCAGTGGAACTAGGAGCAGCTAGGGGTGGTAGAACCCTAAGAAGGGAATCTTGCTAGATGCTAAAAAGATTCGTTTGGGGCCCAAAAGTGCCAGTGTTAGAATTTGACAAATTTATAGTCAATTTTATATGATTTCGCAACACAAAACCAATGGTGAAGTATGTTTATGCATATGGTCTCTTCATTTTATTTCCATGATTAAGACTATAGGTATAAGGGTCATTTATGTAAATTTGATTGTAATTCATTTCTTTACTACCACTTAATGAATGAATGCCTCCCCACTTTGAGCAGGGCCCAAAGACATAGCCCACATTGGGTGAACTACGTAATAAAATCATTTGTGTGCCTTTGATCTCATGGTTGCTTTATGATTTCCGCTTCATTTTCATGTCTTTAAGTTACTTGGTTACATGCTATTTTATATGCAATTTTGTATGCATCCTTGAAGTTAAAATATCTGGATCGCTAAGTAGGGTGGATACATTGGAAGTTGAGACCATCATCTATTGAATGACGATACATATGTAGCCAATAAGGACACTAATGATTGGTTGAATCCAAGCCATGTAAACTCCTATGGATAGTATGAGGTAGGGCCTTGCACCCCTTTCAAGTCCCACATCATATATTGTTACCTAATACAAGTCAGATGGGACACAAAGCAAGCCACACCATGGAGCGCATTTGGTAATTCATCAATGTTGTGTTTCAGTGGTCGAAAGTTCAATATGAAACGATACAAGTTAGTAATATATTTTTATTATATTCAGGAATTTTGTCTAATAATTAACAGGTTATGGTGATCTTTGTCGGAATCTGGTGACTCCATTTTAGGGCACCCAGAAAGGGGTATTGTGTCAAACATTTAACTCTTTATATGGTTTATTATGGTATTTTTAGGTTATTAAAGTCATTATTAATCCAAATTGAAATCTGGAAGAAGTTGAGTGATCAGAAATCATAGATGGATGCATTCAAAGGGGTTTGGCAGTGTTTTGACTCAAGTTTGATGAATAGAAGCAATTTTATGTGTTTGGAAAAGCTACGAGCATGTTGTACATGTATTTGATGCATGAAGTAAAGAGGTGCATGGAAATTATTTAAGCGACCATATTGCAGTTACAATTGGAGCAGAGTTTTGGGACATTAGTATGACAACCAATAATAGATATTGACATGATTATTGTGACAACAAGTACATTTAAGATGATGTTTGCAGGTTATATGGAAATAATTGTAGGTTTCATGGTAGTATAGTGATTACAGGTTGTATCGCAAAGATAGTGACGGTTAAAGTGGCATAGACCATGGAAATATCAATATGTATTAATTATATATTATAACATTACTCATGATTTGGTGATTTATTATGATCATGGATCCAGTTTGAAAATGTGACAAAATAGTGGTCCACAAGGAAGTAGAGGAAGGAGGTTGAAGCCTCAATCAGGTTGGATCCTAGATTAGGTTGGATCCTAGATCAGGTTGGAGCCTACTCATTTCTAAGCTTGGAGCCTTAATCATGTTGGAGCCCATAGTAGGTTGGAGCCTACTCATCCTTGAGTCTAGAGCCTCAAAACACTTATTTCATTAAATTTGGAATTAAATTATGGAACTAGAATTTCAAAATAATTAAAAAATTCAATTCTAGTAATGTCCTTGTAATAAAAATTTTCCAATTTTAATGAATTATGTGTTTCAAGTAGTTGTATCATATCATGAGCAGTTTCTTGCATATTCAAGGTTGGATCCTCAATCAAGTTGTATCCTACCATAAGTGGCACCTGGCATAATTTTGGTGGTAGTTAAATCCCATAGGTTGGGGCCTACAAATTGATGTAAAAGAATTGAAAAACGTAGCAGAAGAAGAGTTGGTGGTTTTCTTCCATCTAGGTTTCCACCAAAAAAAATTGTCTCCTTGTGATGTGATGCTCTCTTATGTCGTTGAGTAATTCTTATCATGTTACTAATATGATGATGCATAGATATAACTAATGACATTATTTTTATATTTAATTTCTATATGGATGAATGATTAAGAAATATTGTTAAATTGTGAAATTGACCTCACACTAATTCAACCCCCCCTCTCATTGTGACCCTTGAGCCAACACCAGTATCCATGAAAATTATGGATTAATTTGAAACCAGTATTCAAATTAAACTAATGGAATTCTTACCAAATTCCTTTCCGTTACCATTTTTTATTTTTACCTAGGCTTATTGCTTCCGTTATTTTATTGGATGTCACTACCAACAAGTTCAGTTGAGGAATTTTGAAGGGTCCAACTAGTTGATAACATTCTCGTTATTGAAATACTAAGAAGTTCCTAAAATGATCCCAACCTCACACATTAGTCATAAATTCATCAGTTTGACCATTCATATATTTCAAAGAAAACTCCATAAAGGCATTTTCATTCCCATTCAATTTTAACATGTCCTCATCCATGCTAAGCATACACTGTAAATTTTTGGCCTTTATCATTTTTATTCATTCTCACAACAAATATTAAGAGCATAAACATAACATATTAATAATGATAATTATTAGTAATAGGTCATTCCCGCCCACTTTCCCAATGGTGTACCATGAAACATAGAATCCACTAAGTAACCTCACTATGTAACTTAAAACATGGTAAGTACAAATTCTATTTTCATGCCATTCACACACTGATCATATTTTTAAATATTAATCACTTATTTTAGTATAATTATGGTTCTCAACTAATGACCTTTCAGACCGATTAGCATCTTCACGAATTTATTTCACTTTCTCATCTTCCTCATATTCATAGAAGCCAAAACACACGCACACATCATCCATACATAGTTTCATTTAAGTAAACCTCCTTCTTATGTTATTTTATAGTTTTCATGTCATTGTTTGGACCTAGACAGGTCCACCTAGTTGGTCCATTATTTTCCTCTTCCCTCTATTTACATTTATCTTATGCACATGGTTTAATGAGGGTATTGACTTCTATGTGGGTTTTGTTTATCTCTCCTCCATGATCTCATTTTCCTTTCCTTACCCACACCCAAAAAACCACCAAGACCAAACCACAAAAGGAAAGAAGAAAGAATGAAAACAATTAAAATGCCACAACAATAATGCATGATAACAACACAAGGTAGCATGGCCATGCTCAATTTCAACAAACAAAAACAACATGAAACCTATAGCGAATACTAACAACATAGGTATGCAAAACATTCCCTCTACACCTCATCCTTTAGTCCATAACAACTAAATCCCTTGAGTTCTAGTGTTCAGTGTGTCCATCACTAATATATGCATAGAATTTTAGTTATAGTCCTTTCTAAGGTCTATGGAAACCTAAAAATTAAAGCATCCCTCTAAATAGTTCAATAAGGAAACTTTTAGTGTTTTAAAGAACTTGAGGGGATTCTCCCTCATCTCTTTATGTATTATAGGTTGTTAGTTAATGTTCCTGGAATTCACACAAACTATTCTTCCTCTTTCAATGTTTGTTAGGGCAATGTTTCTTCAGATGTGCCTCTCCATAATGCCAACATGATATTGGATTTATCTTCTCTCTAGCTTTATAATGTTACTTTTTGGGCTTTTCATCATGATATTCCTCTATATCTCTTGAGGTTGATGCTTATTGCAACAACTCTTGACAAGTTTTTTAGTAGCATTGTGTTCAACTTTTCCTATTCATTTTTATTTCTAATGAGCCTTTTATTCTATACCTTGAAACTCTTCAACTTAGCTTTCAAACTCCTAAATGTCTTTGCTCTATTAGGTTAACTTTCCTTTTCTTTCTCATGATGGACTTGGTCCATGCTATGTTATATCATATTGTTGGCCATCCTTTTATTTCTTGTCACAACTAGATCTTCTTATGTGTTATCACACCCACACAGTTTTTAGTTATATCAAGCATAAACATATTGAATTATGACCTTGTCATGTCAACACTATGCATGTTGTCCTAAAGCATGTCGATATGTTGCTTTTCACAATCTAGAACTCATTTCAACTACATATTCTAGGAATCAAAAGTGCATATCAATGTTTTTATATTCATATCATCACTAAGTTTGAAATAAACCTTTTACCAAGACAAGCAGCCATTACATCTACAAGTTTAAAAGTTATTTATAAGACAAACTAACACATCAGAATATGTCATTCCCATCATTTCACAATTCTGATACCAACACATGCATATAACACACAATCACTAGTAAAATTCTGCAAAAAACACACATTTGTACTTAGCAACAATCATCCTTTAAATGCCATACTTTGTAATAGAGCACCAATTTTTATCCCCAAAGGTCCAATGTAGATCCTTTTCTTTCATTTCATCTATTCTTGATCCCATCTAGTCCAAGCATTGAACCATGCTCTGATGTCATACTCTGTAACAAATCTCTAAACTTATCCTTCTAGGCTTATTCAATTTAAGTGATGAACATGGGTGCTCTGATACGATACCACTCTATAACAAAGCTCCAATTTTATCTCCAAAGTTCTAGTGTATAAGCTTCACTCTGATACCACTCTATAACACTCCCTCACGCCCCCTTGGACTTTTCCCAACTAATGGGAGGTGTTATTTTTAACTAACCCAACCTCCATGGTCTTACTATGGAAATAGGGTTACAAAATGTTTTATTTCGCAAAGTGTTCATAACTCACTTTGGATAACACCATTGCATCCATATCATCGAGAGATTTCTAGAAATATAACTTTTACCACAATCTTACCTCTAGATTTAAAGATATGCCTCTTCAAAGTATAACCAATTAGGAAATTCCATGTGGCACCTACTTGGCCAATGGTCAAACCCTTCACAACTTGAAGCCCTTCTACAACTGGTATGAATATATTAATGACCTATATTAGTTGTGGGGCCCCCTACCTCTTCGACAGTTAAAAAGGCGGGGTCTGCTATTTTCCACTTATGGGACTAGAGCTCTCAAAATTACCCATTAATTGATCTTCTCCACATGGCCACCCTTTTAAATTGGAATTGTGTTTTAATAGTGGGGCCCCCATGCCTTTCCAGTAGATAATGAGGGGGGATCCACTATTTGTCATTTATGCAATCATGGTGCCCCACCACACTTGTGTATAGGTCATAGGTGGCTACGACACATGACCCATAGTCCACTGTGGCATCCATCTTGTCACTGTGCCACACCTTATGAAACACTCATATGAAACCTTTTGTGGCACGACGGGAAGATTCATGTCATTTACTAGGAATAAATATCATCTAGTTCTCTCCATTAGTTTGTGCCTTCCATTAACTACAACAACATTTGTAAAGTGCTCATCGTCCATCCTTTGCACCACTTTATAATGAAAACCCTACAAAACATTGTCGGGTAACCGATATTCATAGTGACATGGATTTTGGCCACATAAATACCGTGTGGCACCCTAGAGCCATGTGGAACCACAAAAACTCCAGCACATGTCAGGTAGATTTAGTTGATTCAACATTCAAAAGTGCCCATTCCAATTGCCATGTGTCATTGTCACCTAGGTGCCACATTGGCATAATCCTAAATGTCGCCTACTTCCACTACGTCTTGCTAACATCAAGCTGACATCGAGGTGATGGCACTCTACCATGTGGCATCTGTAGTGATTCTACCTATCATCCAAAAACCAATCACTTGGCCATCCAAAAAGGTTGTTTCTACCTACTGCCTTCCATGCTAAAAACATGCCACATCAGTAGTTTGGCCAGGATAGATGATCCACATACCTCTAGAATCCTCACATGGCATCCATATAGCCTCACTAGGCCCTCACAGCACTTGCCACCATAGCGCAGTCAATGGATCTTGTTATCACTCAAAACTTTTCCTTAAAAGTTTTGGAAGAAGGGAAGGCTTCGAGGTAACCACAAACCAACTTTTAAGCATAGGCTCTAGCCAGCCTATGGCTCAGAGAGGGATCTCTCTATATAATTTAGCTATGTTTGCTTAGATATTAGGCTAGTTCTGGAGTTCATGGGGGGGTTTTTTATTTGTATGAAGATTTGGTGGTGGAATCCTTAAAACAGGCAGATAGGCTAATGACTTTAGGCCATTAGAAAATGGAGTCAAAGAAGGGGCAGCAAAGCTGGAGTTAACTCACTAAAGGGAATGTTCAAGGGGAAATATAGCAGAGTGAAGTACAAATCCTTGGACTAAATGGTGAAATGAGTCTTAACGGATGTGAGAGGGCAATCAAGAATCTTGAGACTGAGGCTAAGATGGGGGAACAACATTAAATCATGAGTAAAGGGAAATTAAGAATCCTTTACTATAGACCAGAGGAGAAACTACGGAAGATAAGGAGCAGTTAAGAATTCCCTAGCTAAGATAGTTTAAGGGAAAACATTAAGAATGTATAACAGTAAGACAGAGTGCAGTTAAACAAATTCTGAATTAATATTCAAGTTAAAACATTCAGACTTCTAAAACATTTAAGATTATGAAACAACTTTAAGAGAGATAAAACAACACAAGAGAATTACTCATTTGTACTTCTCTTTACACATGAATCCCTTGAAATATTTGATCTTTATTCATCAATCCAGCATGCTGGCCCAGTCAGTGATACAAAATCTTTTACAGTCTTTGAACAAAATTCCATTGAAATGATAAGAATCCACACTACATACTTTGATTTGTGAAGTATTTATACAAAATGTTTTTACAAAATATCCCAAACTAACTTGGGAATTAATCTAGGAAATTCAAAATATCTTCTCGCAAGAAAATAGAGACAGCTATTGAACTGCTTTCTTGTTGGATCTTTTATTGTGGTTTAGCTAGAAGTTTGTGGTTGTTATGTTCTATGCTGGCCAAAGGCTATTGTCTTCTATATTGATACCCTTTGACACGGATACTCTTTTACCCTGTAACCTTTGACTCTGATTCCCTTTCACCTCATTGATTATGTGTTTGACCTTTAACTGTGTTTTGCTATAGTAAGCCAGTTAACTTTTCCCATTCTTGATCTGTTGGTAACCGGATACTCAGCATTCTTCGGTAAGTTTGATCTGCCTCAGTGTATTTGCAAAATAAAGTCTTATTTACAAATAGATGTTTTACCTCATGCTGGAGGTAAAATATATTTTCAAAGGCACTGTACAATACCTTTCCTGTTGGTATTCCTGAAACCTATGAAGTAGCCACCTGTTGCCTTGCTACATCCCTGAGTTTGTCGTTATAATCTCCTTTTTTCCATAAGTTTATCATGAATGAATAAAGGATTAGGTAATCCCTTTTCCTTTAGCTTATCAAACTTAGCCATGAACCTATCAATGGCTAATTGCATTTCCTTTCTCTTTTCCTCTAACTTATGCATAAGGTCCCTCTTGGTGAGGACTTTCTTTACCTCCAGAACAGTAGCAGTTCTGTCTTCAATTTCCAGTTCCTGTAGTTGGTACTTGTTCTTTGAATTTAAGAACTGGATGAGCCTGGTATCATCTCTAGGCCTGTTGCCAAATTCTATATTCACTTTCTCAATAGCCTCTGTTATTAATCTTATGAGATCAATCTACTCGAATATGACCTGTATGGATGGCCAGTTATCATTGACAGAGTCAATGATATTGGTCCACAGTTTTTCCTTGGCTTCTCCAAGAGGGTCCTTTAGCGTCAAGTCTCTTTCCATTAACTTGAGCTTTTCCTTTATCCTTGCAGCCTTCTGTTCCTCCTCTTTCTACATAATCTTGGCAAGCTTATAGTCTGTTTCTAAGCTTGCCACCTGTTCCTTTAGCTTGTTTATCTCATTTGTCTAAATAGAAATTTCTTCCATGGCATGAACAAGCTTGGCTACTTCATCTGTTGATGTACCTGCTGCTATTGTAGAAGTTGCTGATGTAGATGTTATAGTAGTGATGGGCGAGGCAATGACTATAGGAGTTTTTGGAGCCAATGTGGCTGCCAATGTAGATGGTATTGCAGTAGTCACTTTAGGGATTACAGTTGTTGGTGTGGTCCCTACTTCACCTTGCCTCAATTGGATTAAGGCATCCAACTCCTTCTCCGTGCTCTTCAACTGATCATTCAGCTTGAGGACTAAATCCATTAAGTCCTCATGCTGAGTTTGAGACTGTAACACCTATTGTGTTTGTGGATGATGCAAGGAGGGTATCTTTAGTTGCTTCTTCATTGAAGCAATGTCCTTGTTCTTCTGTTTTATTAACTCCTTTGTTGCTTTGATATCTTTGGGATCATGTTCCATTTGTATGATCAAGTCTTCCGAAGATTTTATTCTATTATCCTTGGCTTGTGATGAAGCCTATTCAAGTTGATACTGAGTTGAGATTTTGTTCAGGGAACTTTCCAGTTGATGAGCAGCTATAGACTTCCCTGTCAGGGTGGAGTAGATCATTTCTCGAGCCTGCTTGTGAAACTCTATTTGGTCCACGGGGTGAATATCCCTGGCCAAAACCTAAAAATCATCTTTCTTATAGTCAGTTTGTGACCTTGGTTGCTACACAGTTGGTTGAATGAAGGACACATGCATCTTCCCCTCTTTGATGTCAAAGGTTGACATCAATCTATTCTGACCCAGAGTAGAAAGTTTCAAACACTGAGCGTATGTCTCAACTTTCAACCTTTCATTCCTCATTTTTATCTCTTTGAATCTGTCTTTGATACTTTTATCCTGGTCTGTTGGCCTACTAAAAGATGAGGCCTCCACACTCATTTGTCTCTGTATCATCTGGGTTCCTAAGGATGATGGCGGTTGTGTTTCCTCTGAAGGAGCAGTACCTTTACTGTTCTGGCTCAGAATCATTTTTTTCAACTGAGCCATCGATGTCTTCATGTTCTCACACAGGATTGAGTCTAGGCCTTTTTCTTTGGCCTCTTTCATATTGAACATTGAAGGCTTGTTTCCCTGAACTTGATCCTTCCTCCCTAGCCCTTTTGGGATTTTTCTTCTCATTCAGAGGAGTTTGCATGATAGAGGGAGTGCTCATTTCCCCTTCCTAAGGTGGTACCTGTAGAAATGAATGTTCATCAAGTTGATTTTCTAGATCTAATAATGTGTTTTCCTCAGCAACTTCAGTATCGTCCCTATCCTCTAAAGTGTTTTCCACCGATTGCAATTGGTTGGCATACTTTTCTATCTTAGGGATATGGTGATGGATATAGGGAGCCATATTGTTTTTTTGCCTTCTTTTGCAAATGAAATCCAAGGGATCATATCTTCATACAAAGCTTTATTTTAATTTTAATCTCTAAAGGATCAGGTTTGACTCCTTTCCAGTTTCTCTGCTATTACAAATAAAAGGACCCAATTGGTCTTTAATCTTGAGCTGGCCTTTCTTTTTGGCTTTGACAAAGTTTACCTCATCTGAATTTATTATCTACTTGTAGTAATCTAGGGCAAATAACCTCATTGGGAGGTATACTTCTCTTCTATGATGAAGGTTTGGATCAATTGGGACAATCTTGTAGAACTGATGTTGGGATATAAGTCCAACAGGTCTCCATTGAGAGGGGAGTTAGGTTTGGCCCTAGTTGGAGCTGCAGCATCTCATTGATGGACTCAGGAATGATGGTGAAAAGGGCTTTCTAGTCATCAGACATGATGGTTCTATGACTGGGGACATAGCAAGCATGGCACATATGTACAATTTCAGGAAAAATATGGACTTGGGGGAACTAGTACTTGGGAAAATTTGACTCCAAAAGGCCAATTTCATCAGTATGGTTCAGGAACTTGTCCCTACTTTGGCAATGTATTTTGAGCAGAAGCTCTATGACAGTGGTATCTTTTATCTGGAAATCTCTATCAGCTAAGGGAAAGTGATCCAGGTCCAAATGGGGCGTGGAGATGGGTCTCACGTTCAATGCAGTAGGGCAGCCATAATTCAGTTCTTGTGGATTCGAATTAGGCTTGCTTAAGGTTGAATTGGGGTTTTCAGAGGTAGTTTGGCAATTTCGGGGTTTGAGTATTCAGCAAGGTGTAGTATGGAGTCTATTGGAGTAATTTTAATTAAGTTTTAAGTTTAACAAAATACTCAATGACTAGTCTAACTTGAAATTGACAGGGCACTTGGTGAATTCAGGTTTAAATACCTGAAACTGAGGCGAATTGACAGTAAGCAGGGTAATTGGTAGCTGCAATTGGTTGAAGGGTGCTTGTGGAAGCTGCACAGTTGACTGGGTGGTCTGTGGCATTCTCTGGAGCGAATTTTGCACGTGTTGACGGCTTCAATGTTTTGTATGTGTCGTGCATGCATATAGAAGTTTACAGGCAAAAATTCAGCGAAAAAGACATTTTTGGGGCTTTTTGGTTTTTATATGGAAAAAATGTTTTTTGGCAAGTAGAGGTCAATAGTGACTGATTTGTCGCATAGCGGGGAGGCGGTAAGTGGTTAATTTCGCACCACTTAGGGGCATCGGGTGGTATTTGGGAGGGGCCGCCCGATTCAACGAAAAAGACATTTTTGGGGCTTTTTGGTTTTTATTTGGAAAAAATGTTTTTTGGCGAGTACAGGTTAATAGTGACTGATTTGTCGCGTAGCGGGGAGGCGTTAAGTGGTTAATTTCGCACCACTTAGGGGCGTCGGGTGGTATTTGGGAGGGGCCGCCCGATTCAACGAAAAAGACATTTTTGGGGCTTTTTGGTTTTTATTTGGAAAAAATGTTTTTTGGCGAGTATAGGTTAATAGTGACTGATTTGTCGTGTAGCGGGGAGGCGTTAAGTGGTTAATTTCGCACCACTTAGGGGCGTCGGGTGGTATTTGGGAGGGGCCACCTGATTTCACTCAGTCACTGACATGTCGCCAGGGCGGTCTCGTGGAAAACAACTTTTTTGGGCGTGTATCATCTGACGGATGATCCTGCCTGAAATGGTTTCTGGGGCGTTGGATCTGGGCCTTCAGATCAAACGGGGTTGGGGCGCGATTGTGCACGGAGGTTAATGGGGGGCCCAATGGGCACTTTAAATATGACGGTATCGAGATTAATGGTGGATTAAGGCGGGATTAGTCCATCAGGGTTGTTAGTGGAGGGATTAATCATGGTTTTGCCTAACTTAATCGCAGATTGATTAGTTAGTGGGTTTTTGTCGGGTTTGATGTATCCTATAGTTTATATTTAAACTAGGGTATAAGGATAAGTTTATATAGGAAATTAATATATACGAGAAAAGGGTTATTAATGGGAATTAATATATAATAGTTAGAAGTTAATATGAAAAACATCATGCATGAATAGCGCTAAGCATAATGTATTTCTGTGATTTATTTGTTTTTCGCATATATGCATTATAACTTAGGCTAAAGTATTTTTGTCTGTTTTTTATATGAAAGGGGAATTTACATGGGAGTGATTACTTTGCCTAGGCAAATAATGTTTTAACCTTAGGAAAAGGGGTTTTGTTAGGGAAATGAATGAAATGAAGGGAGGATGAAGTTTTATGAGGGGAATTTGGTACTTAGTATCCATGAGTCATTGAGCCGAGGGTCCGGTCCCTCCAGAAGTTAGAGAAATGCTCTGAGCCCCTTTGACTTAGAGTTTTTTAGTACATAGAACTTTATTATGGGAAATTAGTTAAGTAAATAGGTAAAATGAATGGGGGAAGTTAATAAACTGACCTTAAAATCCATCTTCATGCTTGATTGACCATTACATTTGAAACCTACGTTGAGAGATGATAAATATGTTTTTTTCCTTATCATCATATTTTTGCAACCTTTCTTCTACTTACCCATCTACTTGTCCTACCATTTTTTCTTCACTTTATTAGGGTGCATTTAGACTAGCAAACCCTTATTAAAACATTTTATTTTCTTTTCACAAAGTAAACTATCTAATTCTATCACTATATCATCTAAGGGCTCAAATTAAACTAATGAGCTCCTTTTATTTTACTATACCTAATTTAATGATCTGCCAAGATTAAACAGTTTGGTCAGATTTTATTCTTTTTTTTTCCACTGGAAAAATCAGTAACTTTCATTATAGTTTGAAAATTACATAAGCAGATGCCCATGGCATTACTGTATCGGTCATATAAAAATTCACCCCTCAGAGTGTTGTTCAGTGCAGTATATAAACTTATGATCTGGCATTTCAGCCCATCTTTATCACAAAAAGGATTCTGTTTTAAAAACATATCGTCAATGTTCCTATTATTTCAAAGCATATCTCCATTTCTGTCAGCTATTGGGATTGATGTCCCATTGTTGCCTTTGATCTATGTATGGCCTGTGATAAAATTGGTGCTCCTCTGTTCTGTTCTGCTCCACTATTGTCCGAACACCTCTGGGGAGTGTCAAGGCATCTTTGGATAGTTTGTCAGCCTCGGTATTGTGTTCTCTGTAAATATGAATACAAGAGAAATGTTCAAATGCTGCCTTGAGAATGAGTGTATCATGTAATAAATTTCTGAGTGAGTGTGAATGACAAGTGGTGACATTGTTAATCCAGTTAACCACCACCATTGAATCCCCGTATATGTTGATCTTTGTGTGCTGTTGAGATAATGCAAATTGTAGTAGATTATGTAGAGCAGACAACTCGGCGAAGTTATTTGATCCAATTCCAAAACCCAATTTTGCCAGGTATCGATGTTGCTCGTTAGTGTGCAGGACAAATCCCCCTCCACACCCTGCTTGGCTTGCTGCCCCGTTGAAAAAGGCCCATGGGGTGGCTCTGTCAATATCAGGCATAGGATGAATGGATCTGGATCTGGGAGGAGGCGGATCAGGGAGCTCCTGGTAGGCCGCGGTGACAGTAATTTCAATCCGGTTCCATATAATCGGTCGATCCTCGAAAATAGCCCGATTCCGAGCAAGCCAGATATGCCAAATGGCCACAGGGGGAAGATTGAGAAGTTTAGAGCCCGTGTGACTGTGAGACCAGGTGTCCCATGCGTTCTAAAGATCTAATCCCGTCCATTGGCCCGCTATGCCCAAATGAGAGCAGATATTTCCCCATAGCATTTGAATAGCAGGGCAGTGTAGGAAAATGTGATTGGTATATTCAGATTCATTCTTACAGAAAGAACACCAGGAAGGACCGAATATGGCTCTGTGGGTGAGGTGGTCTCCAGTGGGAACAATACCGCTGAGGGCACACCAGAAGAAGAGTTTGGTTCGGGGCGGAGCCTTGAGCTTCCAGATTGAATGCCACCATGAGTGTATCTGCTCAGGTGCTTTGTGTGCAATGATGGCAATGTATCCATTTTTTGGGGCATACATACCATGATCCGCGCTGCTCCAAACAAGTTCATCCGGCCCTTGCTTGATGCGGATGTGGGATTCAGATAAAGCCATGATATATTGTTCCCATTCCTGATGCCATTGAGGGGGGAGATCCAGATGCTGGGTAGTCTTCCAAGCTTGTGAGAAGATGTCCGTGCGTCGCTGATCAGCAATCTGAGCGAAATGTCTAATATCCCGAGATTGAAGATGAGTGATAAGCTCCCGGTTTAGAATGTGTCTACCCCCACTGTTGATCCAAGGGTCCAATCCAATCCTGCCCGTCAGCCCATCGTTTATTCGCCAAGCTAGATTGTCCCGGATGAGTGGAAGGGAATCGATCAAAGCCTTCCAGACTGTTGAGCATCCCTTGGTAGACCAGGATGGTAAGCGGGCCCAGTCCAGAATATTGTGAGGCCATATGTATTTGTGGAAGGTTACCTGTGTCCACAGATTTTGTCTAGTGAGCAATGTCCATGCCATCTTGGCTGCCAGCGCCTTGGCGAATTCCGGGAGGTCTTTGAGACCCCAACCGCCCCATTTTTTGGGCAGGGAGATTTTCTTCCAGCTGATCCAAGCAAAAATTCTTATCTCCTGATTCCTGTTCCAGAGATATCGATTGCACAGCTGCTGTAACCTTTCCAAGATATTCCTTGGAATCCAGGCTAGTGCCATCCAGAAGACCGGAGTGGCCTCTAGCATAGATTTGATGAGGACCAATCTGCTAGCCCTAGAAAGATATCTGAAGCTCCATCCCATGAGTCTTTTTTCCAATTTGGCCACCAACCAGACCCAATCAGCTATCCTTTGACAGGTTGGCTTCAGGTTAAAACCCAAGTATTTGAGGCCCCTATCCAGAGGATGGACCGAGAATGGGAAAGCCCGAAGAGCAGTCCGGGTCTCCTGTACAGTTGTGCGGGAGCATGTAATGGTAGATTTCATCTGATTAGGCTGCATTCCAGTAGCATCAGAAAATAGTTGCAGGATCTTTGAGAAGGACCGGGTGTCCCTTATACTGCCATTTAGTAGAATAAGGACATCGTCCACAAACAGTAAGTGAGTGAGATAGCAGAGGTCAGTAATGCCAAGCCCCCCAATGTCTCCATCCCTCTTTGTAGTTTCCATGAGGCGACTGAGACCTTCCATGACCAAGAGGAAGAGAAGGGGAGATAGTGGGCAACCCTGTCTCAAACCCCTTTCAGAGTGGAAAAATGTGGATGCCGAGCCATTGATGAGAATACTGAAGGAAGGAGAGGTGATGCAAGCCATGATCCAAGATATGAAGGCATGAGGAAACCCCAGATGAATGAGAATCATTTTAATATAGAGCCAGCTAACTCGATCGAAGGCTTTTGAAAGGTCAATTTTGAGGAGGATGGCTTTAAGATTCTTTGACCAGATGGAGTGAAGGGCTTCTTGTGCAAGGCCAATGGCCTCATGGATCTGCCTGGATTCAAGAAATGCAAATTGTTGAGGGGAAATGGATCTGGAGAGGATGGATCTAAGACGGTTAGCAATGGTCTTAGATATGATTTTATAGAGGCAATTACACAATGAGATGGGCCTGTAATCCTCAAAAGATGACAGGGAGTCGGTTTTTGGGATGAGAACAAGGAAAGTGGAATTTATAGCATGATATATGGAACCTGTAGTCCTACTCTCCTCCACCACCTTCAGCAAATCCTGCCCCAAAATATCGAAGAAGGCTAAGTAGAATTCGATGGTCCATCCATCTGGGCCAGGGCTTTTATCTTTCTTGAACCATTTCAGCACGCCTTCAAGTTCCTCAGCCGTAACAGGTTCAATTAATGCCTCCACATCATCTTCCTCCACGAATCTCGGGAAGTGGTTTGCCACATTGATGATGTCCAGTAGATTGGATTCCCGAGGGCTCTTGTATAGATTCCTGAAGTGGGTGGTACCCAAGTGAGCGAGCTTGTTAAAATTGTCTGCAATGTCACCATCCGGGGAGGGGAGCTTCCAGATTGTATTAGATACTTTCCTGCTCTTTGCAAAGTTATGAAAGAACTTTGTATTATCATCCCCAGCTTGTATCCATAAAGCTCTGCTCCTTAATCTGATGGATTCCTCTCTTTCTTTGAGGATCTTGACTTTTTGATTTTCTAGGTCAATTAGCCTGCATTTGTTAGCAGCAGAGATGAATCCCAACCCACGGTCATCAGAGAGAGAGCTTAGATCAACTTCAATTTGGGCAAGTAGCGTTGTTTCCCGTTCCAATTTGCCCTTTGCCCACTGAATGGATATGTGCTTGATTTCTGAAAGGTTTCTGCAAAAACATCTGGCAAAAGATTCATTACCGCTGATAGGATGAGCCAACCAGTAATCTTTGACCAGCTTTATATAAGAATTGTCCTTCAGCCAGATGTGGTTAAATTTGAAGGGTGCCTTGGGTTTTTTGGAGGGACCTTGAATCTCCAGGTATATAGGATTATGATCCGATAGCCCCCCTGAGCCAACCCATTGTCTGTAAAGATGCAGATGTTGAATGAAGGTCCCCTTAAGGAGAAATCTATCAAGTCTGCGAGCGAGAGCAGCTTCCCCAACTCGTCGATTCCTCCAGGTAGGGAGAAGACGCTGCATTGGAATATCTATGAAGTTCGATTGCTCCAACAGGTTGGACATGAAATCTGTGATGGGATCAATTTGAGCATCCGAGCCCCAAGACTCCCTGAATCCCAGAGAGAAGTTGAGGTCTCCTCCGATAATTACATTGTCTTCATTCAGAAGAGAGAGGTGAAGGATGTGCTGCCAGAACACTTCTCTCTGGGCGCAGGGGGCTTACACATTTATAATTCTAAGATCCATACCAAGATCAGCGGAGAAAACGTCCACTCCAATGAAACCTGCCCCTCCCCAGGTCGAAATCAGTTTGATGGAGCGGGGATTGAACCCAATGGCAAGACCCCCAGATCGACCAACAACGTCATTTGCATAAAAGCTCCATCCAGGGGTCAAGGTTTGCATGGCGGTAGTGATCTGTTCAGCAGAGCAGAGTGTCTCTTGGAGCATGATAATGTCAATAGGCTCAGTTTCAACGAGCCGCTTCATGGCTAGTTTCTTGGAGGAACTAGCCAGTCCTCTGCAATTAAAAGAAAGGCTCTTCATGGGGAAACACCTCTCGGGGTGTGTCCCGCTCTAAGGACCCTGTCTATGGTCGATTGCCTGCCAGAGACCACTTCTTCCCCTGCTTGTTTTATGGCTTTAGAAAGATGGGATTTTCTCCCTCTGGTGTTCAAAGCACCACCTTCAGGAATGACAATGCCCAGCCCAAAATGTTTGGCATGAATCTCTTTGGCTGGATTCCTTGATCTAAGAAAGTATGGGTGTGGAGGGGAAGGCGGGCGCAGGTGGGAACAGTCCACAGGGGAAGTAGTGGAGATGATGGGATCGGTGTTGCTTATGAGAGGAGATGATGTTAATGGGCAATGAATCATGAAGGATTGTGGGGAGGAAACAGTAACATGATTTCTATCAGGCGAAGAAGGAAATTGAGAGGATAGAGGTGCTGATATCCTTCCCGCATCTACCACCGAGCAAGCCCTGGTAATGTGGGGTGATGGCCGCTAGAGTCCAGGATCTATCATGGGGGCTGATGCCGACGGGGGTGGGCCCGCAGAGGGAGGGCGAGAAGTGTTGGGAGATGCAGTCCTGGTAGAAGGCGAGGTACTCTTCAGAGAGTCATCAGCTTTCTTGATGAGAGGGCAGTCCTTTGCAAGGTGGCCGACTTTATGGCAACGTCTGCAATGGAATGGGACTCCTTCATAGTCCAATAGCTGCACTCTGATACACCTTCCCCACTGGAGCGTGATCTGCTCCTCGAGTCCATCTCGGGTGTCCAGATGCACCAAAATCCGCGCCAGTGTTCGATTTCCTGTTTCCACATATGAGCGATCATAGTCCAAATAAGTCCCCAGGGCATTACCGACTTTAATGAATACTTCTTCAGCCCAGAATGGCAACGGAAGGCCTGGGAGGCGAACCCAAATTGGCCCTGCACCGAGTTGCTCCTTCTCAGGGTCGAATAGGGGGTTCCAGCGTTTGAGGAGGACCGGGGCCATTTCAATATTCCAGTATCGGCCCAATACCAAATTTGTCTGACTCTCCTTGGAAAATTTGAGGGAGAACCATCCTCTGGGGAGGACGTGAACCTCCGGAAGGTCAGAAAGCACACCGCCCCAGATCTCCTTTACCCAAATATTGAGCCTCTGTCGCGTGTATGTTCTCCCCCTGACATGCCCAACTAATACAGTGTTTGTAATGTCCAGATATTCTCCGAGCGGCTTCGATTCGTCGAATTTGATAGAGATGTCTCTGATAGTCGATCGAACACACTTTGCCTTCTTTTTTCCAGAACGGGGGGCCGACTGATGATCCACAAGCGGATTTGTAATGCCATCCCGAGAGGGGGGACTGGGGGGATGAAAATCGGCTGCGGGAGATACAAAACAACCAGAGGGGCGGACTTATGAGGCGGAAGGATGAGAGACAGGGGGATCAGTTGGCTGAGGGAGGGGCCCTGAAAGGAGGGGCGTAGCCAACGGATCGAAAGCGGGTGAGGGCGGAGTATGCGAGGCCAAGGAACGCAGAGAACCCGACGTGTGCGGAGGGGCTTCGAAGGGCGGAGGATCAATGGGATAAGCTCCTGCGGGGGATGTGGAGTGATGTACATCGAGCGAGGCGGAGGAGGGATGAGGAGTGGGCGCAGGAACAGTCGAGGGTGAGGAAGGCGAGATCCGAGATTGAGAGGTAAATCGGGGGTTCCCAAAAATAGTCACGTTCGGTGAGGGATCCGCAGAGTAATCTACCGCATCGAGCTCAAAGTCATCCATAACGGTTTCTATTGATGGCGATCGAAAAAGACAGGTGTCGATATCGAAGGGGAACTGTAGCTGTAGGTTCTCAGAGACGTGACCGCAGCGGTTATCCAAGACGAGGTAACGTGCGAACCTTAGCTTCTACGAACTGCAGGATTGCGCAAAAAAGAAAACCTAGCCCAGACCTTTGCGCGAGCGATCCATCCGTGTTGCTCCGTTGCCAAGCTTCTCAGATTTTATTCTCTAACTATCAACATGAAATTTAAAGCATGGCATAATCAAGATTAAATAGTTTGATTACCCTAGATTGTGGCATGAATCACAAGCTGCACATAATCATTATTTTGCATAAAGTAAATAGTAGTGGCATTTAGACTTGCACACTTTCATGGTCTCTTTTTGTTTTTTGCGGTTCATATTTTTCACTTTTTTGGACCTTTTTCTTTATTCTTTTTGTCCTTTAATTTTTCTTTTAGGACATACCCTCTTTTCATTTTTTATTTTTCAATATGGAAAACATTTGCAGAAAGCAAAGGAATGTACATATTAAAAGGCTTAACCTTAGCCATTCAAAATTATGACTCCTATTGGTATAGGAACCTAACAGATCCCACTAGGCCCAACCCCCTTAATGTAATTCATCAATTTCCTTTATTATTCAATTTTAGGGGATATAGAGTGTGCATGACATTTTCATTGTGGCAAACTCCCTAGACCCCCAGACTCCTCCTAGTTGCAAACACATTTGGGCCTAATCCACATTCAAGCTTCTTAGTATTAAAGTCTTGGCCCTCACCCCATGATGTTTTGTATTCTTGAATACATTCGCTTCTTGATAGATGATATGATCCTACACCAAGTTGTCACCAAAGAGCCCCACCTCACATTTCACACAAAATCCATCTTCGAGCCTTTAAGAACCCAAATAGGTCCCACCATGGATATCACCCTTACTTTCCTTCTCCACACGTTTGCCAAATTTTGTGCATTTACAAAGTACGCAACTACAAACTAGTTGGATGCTCAGACTCCCAGATACATCTTCCAAACAACATTTCATCTAAAATCCACCCCAAGAGGACCCCATACTAGATTTTACCCCTTCTTTCTTTCCTTGTGGAATATTCAAGTTGTTTTAAATCCAGTGCATTCCATAAGATGCATAAGTGAACCCTAACCAGATGCCCGAACTCTCAGATGCATCCATTAGGTTCTAAGTACATCCAGTGCATTCCATAAGATTCATAAGTGCAACCTAACCAGATGCCTGGACTCTCGAATGTAACCATTAGGTTCTAAGTACATCCAACTCAAATACACTCTTACTAGATGATATGGTATATGGTCTCTAAAACTTATTGTTACTTAGAACACGAACTCCTAGATGAATGACACCCTCATTCCCACACCAACATTTCAAACATTTCCATAGAAACAAATGCACTCAAAGAAGCTATTAATAAGTCCACTAATAAGCACGGAAACCAACCAATCTATGGCTAACATTACATTGCAAATTCACATACAGTAGTATTATTTCCTTCCATAGAAGGGATCCCAATAATGCTATCAATCCATCCAATAGTTCATAATTTATGTTATTGATGGTTCCTTACTATAGAATACAATCAATAGTCGTAAACCATCAAAAATACATGATATGCCAAAAATGCAATTTACATATTGTAAAAAAGTTTACTAAGCACATCAAACATTCATACATCACCATCTAAATATCTCCACAACTCAAGGAAGTAAGATCAATCACAAGAATCTGCAAGCCCCTCAAAACCATGAGAGCATTTAAACATAAGAATTTCATTCTAACATAAATAGGAATATCCCATTCCTCCATCAATAGTGCTACTACATACATTGTTATAACACATAACAACATCATTCATTATTCATACCACAGTAACTATACAGATGAATATCCTTATCAGATTAACTTAATGACCAGAAATTGAGGGAGGGACTTCAAATGTCCACCCAACCATAGGCCAGTTACATTGCACCCTTTCTTGTAGTTGACCATCCCCAAACTGGATCCAGAGCTTACAGAGTTAAGTGCTCAAGGGAATTCACACTAATTCTAATCAACCAAAACTCAAGTATCTCCACATGCTTACAAGGATCTAGAGCTCACGGTATCTCCACCTGCTTATAGGAATCCAAATCTCACAGTATCTCCACTTGTTTACAAGAATCCAAAGCACACAGTATCTCCACCTGCTTAATACTACATGAAGTTATATTCCACAATCTCAACCTACTCAATAAGGGTCCAGATCACACAGCATTTCCACCTGCTAAACCCTACAAGTATCAAACACACACAGAGTATCCACTCTTTCAAACATGAATCTAGAGCACACAGTGCTCCACCCACTAACCCACAAGTATCCAAAAAAAAAAAAATCTCCACCTATATACTTTGCTTTTGCGCCTCCAATTCTCCGTGAGCTTCTTCCTTCTATAAGTTCACTTCAAAAATCCCATATTCCTATCTCGACATACTCCATGTGAGAAAACTTCGCTCATCTACTTGAACCTTCGTCGTTGTGCATGTGACCCTTCTTCTCTTCACCCCATGCTCCCGAAATTATCATATGCCTATCCCAGGCATACTCTTCATACACAACACACATTTTGTGTCTTTATTCCTAGTCTAGTCGACCACTCCCTGCTTTTTTCTCGTCGACCTCTTTTTATTATTTACTCCTCATGTACATCTTGTGTGTTGACCACACCAACATGCCCCATGAGGACAAAGGTGTTATGGTGTTCTTCCTTCACTCAAGGAAATTGATATTCCACCTCCCTACCTACTGTGCAGGCCATTAAACGTATTCATAAAGATGATGGCATATTAAATGAAGCACCCTGAGTTTAAACACTTCCCAAGCAACTCCTCATCCTAAGACCTTTGAATTTGTGTCCACTCCTCTCAGCCCAGTCATTGTGTTTACATTTCCACAATATTTACATGAATTACAATTCATAGTGACTTTTACCAGAGGGGTAGCAAAAGGGTTGCCACAATCTATAAAAATAAGTCATAAGGGTAGATGAATCACTAAAATATTTCAACTTTGAGACAAAGCTTTGTAAAGGAAATGAAATCCATCAACGGGAATAAAAGAGGAGAAAGTAGATATTGGAGAGAAGGAAGATGAGAAACCAAAGGAGGAAGAAGAGGAAGAAGAGGAAGCATATGAGGAATAGGAAGAAGTAGAAGAAGATTAAAAAGAAGTGAAAAAAGCACAAAGAAAGGCTACAATTTTTCTCATTGTTTAATTTTTGCATACTCATTGAGATATGACATCAGACTATTTATCTTTTACTATAGGCTTAAAAAAATCCCATCCCTCTCACAAGGGAAAGGAACTCAAGTTTTAAGTAATGTGAAAATAAAGCATAATCATATTTTTATTCGACCATCACTTTGCCTTGTATTTTCCTTCATTTAAAAAGTAATGTGAAAATAAAGCATAATCATATTTTTATTCGACCATCACTTTACCTTGTATTTTCCTTCGTTTAAAAAAAGGTTTATATCTGCATTCAATCATCCAATTTTTGAATCTTATAAATTAATATTATTATGAAACAAATTTATTATAACTTATAAAAATAGAGATTTTTAATTATTTTAAATAAAACATAAACAATACAAATTTATAAATAATTTTTTTTACGATTTTTAAAAACGTTGAATTTAAATATCAAATTCAAATTAAAAAAAAAATATAAACTATTTTACAATAGGATTACAAGTTTATATATATATGGATATAATAATGTTATATCAAAATATAACATTTCACATGAAAAATGAAAATAAAAAATGAAATAAAATCTCACATAAAAAGATAATCTTCCGTTATGAGTCATCATGAACTTATCCTCTCAATGGATAAGGTTGGGGAACGAACATAATAATAAAATATAGAAATGTCAATGTATATAACATCTAATCATTTAAGTAAACATATGAATTACTTGTCTTATTTTGTTGTAAACATATAAATATATGATAAAGATTTACATTACATAGTTAGGAAAATTACCTATCATTTCCCATCACTACTCTTTGATACACATGCACCTACTCCACTATCTAACTATTTCTTCCTTCTGACCATGTCATCAAACTTTTAAAACGTGTTGTTTTCCTTGGCATTTTGTAATATAAATAATGAAACTTGAATGAATAATAAGTTCCACTAAGCCATGATTCAACTAAGGACGAAAATTGATTTGATGTAATGGACATCCAATGAATTTAATTATTTAATGATATGATATGCACTTTCTATTCTCTAAAATTGAAATTGATATAAGTTTCCAATAATGGAAATCTTCAATTGTGTGTGGAGCACTTCAAGATTCTCGAGGAACATGAAAAGTAATTTATCATAAACTTTATAATTAGTGGTTGGCAACATATAAATACCATTAAAGGTTACATCAACTTAATTTCAATATAGATTACAACAACTGCTTTGGATCCACATACAAAATACTTATAATAAAACCTACCTCCCTTTTTCCATAAAACCTTGAAAATAAGTGGGCTTCATGATAATGACAACACACATGTCTACAAGGTTATGAACATAATCACTTGAAAATGGTCATGCCCCCACACTAAATAATATTATAGGGAACGTGGAGTTTCATTATAGGGAGGGAAGGTTGAGATCAGAGTGTGAGTGGGAAGTAGGGGAGGGTTGATTTCAATAATGGAAAAACCTTGAGTTTCACAATACAACCATCATTGCATAGGGAGGAAAGGTTGAGATCAGGGTGTTAGTTTTTCAATAATGGAAAACTATTAAGTCAACAATTTCCTTACTAATATTCAATATGTTATAATTGTATGATTTGATATCATAGCACTAACAAAATATTATGTTTACATTCTTAGTTTATTACTATGATTTGATATCATAACATTAACAAAATATCATGTTTACACTCATGTATTATGTTTCATATTTATGAAAACTGACAAAGAATTTGTAATTTGTAATTTTAAATAGATCATTAAAAGCTATATCGCATGACATATTAAGTGACCTACCACGATCTCACCTTACTTAGGCATCTTATATTAAATACCTCATACTTTAATAATAGAGAGAATTTGGAGTTTTAAATAGATAATTAAAAGTTATATCACATGACATATTAAGTGACCTACCACGACCTCACCTTACTTAGGCATCTTATTTAAAGTCCTCGCACTTTTATAATAGGTTTATGTTGTACCAAGATATATAGAAATGTCCCTACTTTTTTTGAAAGGTTATGCAAATTTAAAATTATGATTTTGAAATTTCACATTTCATTATATTATAATATTAATTATTATTATATATATATTATATAATCGATTAAAATTACTTATTATTATATATATATATATATATAAATTTAATTATATCATCAATTAAAATTAGTTTGAGTGGTTAATTGTCATTTTTCCTATCCAAGTTTAAGTATTATAAGTTGGCATGTTTACGCTTAGAATAGAGTAGCTATATTACACTCTTAAGGAGTCTATATTGAGAGCTAGCCTAGTACCAACAACTTCTCTTTTGCCTTGGGGCTAAGAGGGACATTGACTTTCTTCCCTGGGTGGTACCTAATGCCCAATTTTTTTTCTCAATGGAGATTAATTTAATTATATAAAATATATATTAGTTAAAAAATAAAGGACATTCTAAATTTATTAATATTTTAATTTCAAAATGTAGTGTGTAAAATTTTCATTTTGTATTAACCATTGGTCATATATCCTTGCAAGTTTATGCATGGAATTTGCATTATGTATTAGGCATGAAAGAGTCTTTTTAATATTTATTTGTGCTTAACATATTATTTATTCTAATCCTACCCTGGAATAACTAGGAGGACATCTATAGATTGATGTAACATGCAAGTGTTAAAGAACTCCCATTTGAATGTCTCTCCTATAGATGACTAAGAATCACTAACTTAGTCTTAGGGCCTTACTTGATGAAGTAAGGATGTTAGGAGAAATCCTATAGTATTTTTCTTTGTTCCATTCCTTGATCAATCACTTTTACCTACACAGACCCGAAGGGTTAGTCTCCAACCTACTTGGGAATCATAAGGCCTCCGTGCACATACATATTACTCATGCTTGTTATTAACTCACTTTCTTACCATAGTGACCCCAAATATTCCATAGGTGTATTTTATTTAGGACTCAAACTTTGTTAACTTTTGAACCTCTCTTGGTATCTTTTCCTCCCCTTGTTATTGTGGGTGTGTCTATCCTTACCATTTTTACCTTCGCCTTTATGTTGTTCATCAATTTTACATATGGAATAAAGAGTTTTCTTTATTCTTAATCTGTGAGGTTTTCTCCTTTTCATTATAATTGAAGAGTCAACATACATAGCTCAACCATCAAAATTTTAATTCAATATGCATTACTTATGGATCACACTAACACTTTCCTTGATGGATAGAGTCTATAAATAGGCTACTCATTTCCCTCGTTTGGTCTATTCAAATTGCTCTCAAATCTTTATCATTTATCATAAAAAGAGTGGGTAATAGTTTACATGTTCCCTTCAATCTTTGTCAATTTTCGATTTTTGTCACCCTCCTTATTCATGGATGATTTATAGCTACTATTCACATCCTTAAATTATTGGCTTAGGGTATTGTCTTATGCTTTTGGTCTCAAGTATTAATTCTTGTGTCGATTTGTGCCATCCCTCTTCCCGCTTTCATATTGATCTATTTCCTACATTGTAATGGATTTCTTGAAATATAGACTCGTTAGTTAGGAGGATTCCTTATACTAAGAGTACACATGAATCACTCTTTAAATTTACTTCACATCTACAAGTACAAATTATTTGTGTGTTGTCTGCTTGTTTCATTTATTCACATATATTTGTGGAGTTCAATAAAAATAGTTGATTTTGTAAAAACATCATAATAAATTAGCTATGCTAAGGATACTTTATCAACTCTTCATTGTATACCTTTGATTTTTTTACTTTCTCCCTTGATGTTTCATTATAATTATAAATGAAAGTCCCACTACGGAATCAATTCACCAATTTCTTTCAATTTTGGTTGCTTGATTACCATAGAGAAAGTAGAGATAAACCCTCATGCTTGTTGTTTTTGTTTCATTTGGTTGGAAGGGATAGTTAAAGGTTTATCTTTTGTTTTTGAATTTAATTTTTCATATTTACTTCAAATTTGGTAAATTTAGTATAGTGTTGAAAATTAAATGGAAATAAACCTAGAATAGAATGTATTTTATTTGACATCCTTCATTTTTTAGATTAATTTGTTGTTTACGAATAAACCTAACAAATGTCTTACATTAAACCCTAATAACCATAGTGCATTAAGTTTATTAAGTCCCTAATCAACTTATCATTCTTTTCCTTCCTATGTTTTCAAGTTTTTCCAAAAAATTGAGCAGGGATACCACCCTTCACTTAGACTACTCATCCTTACTAAGGCTTCCTTGTTTGGTAAGAATATGGGTTACTAACATAGGATATGCAAATTTTCCATTTATTTCTCCTTTATTTGGGTTAGTTGGCCTCACAGATTGGATCATAGTCCTCCTCCATCTACCTCCTTCTTTGAGTTTACCTATTCCTTCCTTAAGTCATCCAAGACACTTGCACTTTGGTGACTCCATATGGGAGTTCCCATTAACCCTTCCCTTTATCAAGAAACTAGATGAGTTTCATCCTTTTCTTCATTGTGAGAGCCTCATCCCTTTGTTATTCACAAACCAATGATGTCATTTAACTTTTAATGACTCCGCTAGGTAGTTTCCATGAAAACTTTCCTAATGGATTAGGTGAATGGAAACTCAAACTCAAACCAGTTCCACCTCTAATTCCTCTTCCTTCATCCAAACTACTTTCTGAAGTAGTTCATGTGTTTAAAATATGGAAGCTCCATTACTATCATCTCTCATTCATAGGTTGCAATATGAATCATCTTATGATACTCATAATTTCTACCAATTAGAAAAATTTTAAGGTATTGATCCCTAAATCGTTGAGGGCCTCACCTTTAAAGAGGTGATCCTCATGTCCAATCTCAATCTCTTGTAACCCAACCTTATATATAAATCTTAAAACTTTGTAACATTTTAGTATGGTTAGAAAATTATGCCCCACCTCCCCCTAAATATCATTATTCAAATCAACTTTAATGGTCATAATGTGACCAATGAACCTAACCAACGGTATATCAAATATCCTATCCCTCCTCCAAAATCTTATCATGACATCTTTCCTCTCCTTTCCTATATCTACATCTCAACATGTAGAGGCTCCTACTTCTTTTCCTCCTCCTTATCATGTTCCCAAATGGAATCCAAATAATTAATCTCCTCAACCTACACCTATTATCCAAGGAAAATCATGGTTTCAGTCTTGGACTATCTCCATGCACCAACCTTCAAAATCTATGAGTATGGGATTACCTTTACCTCCTATTAACTGTTGACACCTAATCATCAGGATTGGGTGAATAATTGAAATTGATGTAAATAAATAATAGAAAATATGAATAGTCACCAGGAGATGAAATTAATAGTCTCTCCCTCATGTATATAATAAAGACCAACCTGAAGGAATATAAATGAATTGATTTGAGGAGTTACCTCTTGGTTTGACATGGTATCAGAGCCAGCGCCATTTTTGGCTTCTAGCTCCATTTTGTAACTCCCTTCTGCCATTTCTTCAGAAGTTTGTCTTGTATTTTTCTACCATTCTGCCTATGTTCTGATCTTTTGCAAACTAACATCTCTATCAAATCCCTACGAAATTTCATGCATTGTTGAATGCAGTGGTGTGTTAAACACTAGGTTTCATATTCAATCTTACTATTGAAGGTGGCGTATTGTTACGTTGAGGCAACCTGGTGCGTTGAACATCCACTGTGCATTTCCTGGAGGTACGCAGCGAAGCATGGTACTGTGGATGACATTGTGACTGTGACAACGTTGAGGTTTAGTAGATGTTACATTGAGTGCAACGAAAGTTGTGGTAAAATATTGACACACCACCATAGAACACTACTCCAGTTACGTTGAATGAAGGTCCTAAACTCTGATCCCAAACTCTACTTCCATTTCCATGCTCACTGCACCCGGTTGTTTTCAAGTTATGGTATACGATGTGGTTTTACATTGTTTTGAATCCGCATACCTCCCCTTTGTTGTGCCTCCACCATGGCTCTGTTGGTATACTGTAACACCATACCATATTATTGTTGCATATATTCCATACCTTATTACATATACCCAACTCCTCATATCTTATTACATATACCACTGTTATTTGAACTCCATATATAGTTAAGCCTGTCATATGCCCGCATACCATATATCATTGTTTTTAATATATAACTATGTGGACTCTGTTCAATAGTATAATGTTGTGGACACTTACGTTGAATGATATACCATACTCTGATATATCAACAGTCCTCCCGCTCGGTCATATCTCTGCGCGCCATACAACCATATGATATTATGTGTTCAATGAATCTCGTTCCATATACACCCTTCCCACAAATCCCTCCCCCATATACTCCCTACTCCATAAGCTCCCTCCCCCATAAACCACCTTACCCACATAATACCTCTATTTTCATATACCAAGATCACATTTTTTTTACCATTAGGAGTAAAATTTTGCAGGAGAAGTATTATTTTCCATAGTACACAGATTTTACAATGCATTCAATCATATCTATTGTGGGAGTAGTTCTCACTGGCAAGGAGAACTATCCTGAGTGGTCCCAAAAGATAAAACACACCATCATTTTCAATGAGTTGTGGAAAGGAGTATGTGTTGGAGACAAAGACAAAGAGCCAAAACAACCTACCTCAGACAAGGAGTTTGCCATTTGGGAAAATAAGAACAGCAAAGCCTATGCATTAATTGCAGCATCTGTAAGTGAAGAGGTGAGTCACCATATTTTTCCATTTTCAAATGTGTTCGAAGCCTTACAAAAACTGAAGGAACTCTATGACTCACACTCTACACTTGAAGTTGTTCAACTCATGATTAAGCTCTTCACTCTTGAATTACAAAATAATGATCTCTTGCTCTTGCATCCGAAGTAAAATCTATAATGCATGATATCAAATCCACTAAGGTTGAATTGGATATTCCTCTTATTGCTTTTCTCAAGGCACTTTATCCTACTTACTCCAATTATCTTGAGTCATTGCAAACAAATGGAAATCTCAAAGATATTACCTTTGACTCTCTTGAAAAAATTTGTTGAAAGAGAGAAAGCTTTTGGAAAGAAGACAACCCCTGAATCTCCTGAAGAGGCTGTGTGCCTTGCTCATTAAGAAAAGAATCTTGCCCAAGATTCTTCCAAAGGAAGAGGTGATCGAAGAGGAAGAGGAATATATTTCAGAGGCAGGGGAGCCAGACACTGTCAAGGAGAAAAGTCAAATTTGCACTACATACGCTGCAAAAGAAATGGATCACATGATGCCTCCACATGCAAGTTACCTTGGGATAAAATTGAGCAGCAAAGAAACCAACCCAAAGGTAAAACTAATGACACATACAAAGGTAAAGCACCTGAATCCACTCATTATGTTGCGGCACAATGTAATATTGGGGTAAATGAACACTTATTTAATACTTCACTTTCTTCTTGGAAAAATTATTAGTTGCTTGATTCAAGAGCAACTTGCCACATGACTCATAGAAAAAAAAAAAATTGAAGAATTTATTAATAATGTTGATGGAGCAGTATACTTTGCAGACCAATCAAAACTCAAGCCATCAGGGCTTGGCACAATCAGGCTTAAATTGCTTGGTCTTCCAAAATTTCTTATGCATCATGTTCTATATCTCCCACAGCTGAAGAGAAACTTGTTGTCCTTTGTCCACATCTGCCATCAAGGTCACTCCATTCATATGTTTGATGGCAACCTTGAGGTGAGAAGAGCATCTGACCACTCACTTGTCATGAGGGGGGTAGAAGAAGAAAGACTTCTCAAGCTGTAGGGTACCTCTACTCATGCACAACATTTCTCATACAATTCTCATTATGAAGAAGGTATACTTCCATCAAGTTTATTATGGCATGCTAGATTTGGACATTTGAACTATGACAGCCTCTGCTTGTTGAAGAAAATTAGTGTTACTAGTTTGCCTACCATTCCTAGGAAACTTAAGCAATGTGATGCTTGCATTCTAGGAAAGCATAGCAAAAAATCTTTTCATGATTCACATTCAAGAGAACATAGAAAACTTTAACTCATTCATTCAAATTTATGTGGTCCAATGCATGTTCCTTCTGCAAATGGAAATAAATACATGATGACATTTATTGATGACTACACCAGAATGCGTTGGGTTTATTTATTGAAGAACAAATCTGATGCTTTTCAAACATTTAAGAACTTTCATACATGGATTGAAAATGATGCACAATCTCATATTGGCTCTATTCGCACTGATAATGGAAAAGAGTATACTTCAAATGAATTTGAAAACTATATTCACCAACATGGGATCAAACATCAAACAACTATGCCTTATAATCCCCAACATAATGGTGTAGCTGAAAGAATGAATAGGACAATCTTAAATATGGTGCGCTCCATGATGTTTTTCAAAAATGTAAAATTTATGTTTTGGGTTGATGCAGTGCTATGTGTTGTATATATAAAGAATAGATGTCCATCTAATGCTATCAGAAACAAGACTCCCTATGAAATGTGGTATGGGCACATTCCTTCGGTAAAGCATCTCGGGGTCTTTCGTTCCACCTGTTATGCCTTGATACCAAAGGTACATAGAAACAAACTTGGTGCAAGAAGTCATAAGTGTATCTTCCTGGGGTATTCAAACACCTCCAAATCATACCGTCTTTATGATGAAATCAATAAAAAGTTTGGTGTATCTAGAGATTTAATCTTTCCTGAAACATCCAAAACTGACAATTTTGTTGAGTGATAAGTTGATCACTTGGATAGATTCGCAAATGAAAAATCATTTCAATAATTTGATAATCAGATTCCACATCTTGAAGGGGGGATTCCTATACTATATCAACCTATGGAATCTTCTTTTGAAGCACTCTCTCCCCCGCATGAAACTCCAACAACGGATGATGCTTTAAGTGATGTGATTGATAGAATTGGGAGACTCAATCTTGATTCAGTCCCAACTCAATCAATGGAGTAGCTTGGACCATTTAAGAAAGGTCCCCCAAAGTGGCTGACAAAGACACTTGAAAGTGTTCATCCTGATGAGGTTGGAAATATAAGAACTAGAAATTCAAACCCGCAAAATGGAGGTGATGTAGATAACTCTAATTCACCTGTTGATATGGATGTTTCTTATGATTGTGAATTGAATTTGTCTACAGATTTTGAACCAACTTCCTTTAAAGAAGTTGCTTCTCATGATGAATAGAAATAAGTGATGCAAAAGGAGTATGATGCCCTGATAAAGAATGGCACTTGGAAGCTGGTTGATCCTCCATTAGGAACCAAACCAATTGGCTGCAAGTGGGTCTACAAGAACAAGTATAAAGCTGATGGCTCACTTGACAAGCACAAAGCCAGGCTTGTGACAAAAGGTTTTGCACAAAAGGAAGGGGCCGATTATGAGGAGACTTTTGCCCCCATAGCAAAATGGGCTTCCATCCAGACACTCTTTTCCTTAGCATCTCAGAACGGTTGGAGAGTCCATCAAATGGATGTAAAAACTGCTTTCTTGAATGGAGATCTAAAAGAGAATGTTTTTATGTCCCAGCCTGAAGGATTTGCTATGAAAGGACATGAACATAAAGTATGCAAACTTGCGAAATCCTTATATGGCCTCAAAGAAGCACCACAAGCCTAGTATGGAAAACTAACTGAGCATCTTCTAAAACTCAATTTCAAACATTATGATCTTGTTGATGCAACCTTAATTGTCAAGAAAGTTGGAAAAACAGTTTATATCTTGTGGTATATGTAGATGATATTTTGATGACAAGGAACAATGAAAACTACATTTCATACATAAAGAAGGAATTGAAGAAAGGTTTTGAAATGACTGATTTGGGCTATGTTCATTACTATCTTGGTATTGAAGTAACTCAACATCCAAAGTCCATATTCCTTTCTCAAAAGAAGTACATTGGAGATTTGTTGAACAAGTTTTCCATAACAGAATGCAATGCTCTTACTACTCCAATGGAACAAAACATAAAGCTCACATCCATTGAAGGAAAATAATTTGAGGATGCAACAAAGTATAGACAGCTTGTAGGAAGTCTCAACTACCTAACTACTACCAGACCATACATTTCATTTATTGTTGGAATCCTCTCCAGGTTTATGCAATAGCCTTGTGAGGGACATTGGTCTGCTGCAAAAAGAGTTCTAAGGTACTTGGAGGGAACTCAATACTTTGGAATCAAGTATACACAGGTGGACGACTTCAGCTTGATTGGCTACTCTGATTCAGACTTCGATGGAGACAAAGAAACTGGGGTATCTACTTCAGGTTATGCTATGAGTCTTGGATCAGGAGTTGTCTCCTGGAGATCACGCAAACAATCAATTCCAGCAGATTCCACAATAGAGGCAAAATATGTGGCAACAGCTGAGGCAACAAAATAAATTGTGTGGCTTAGGAAAATTCTTGAAGATTTGCAGGTAAAACAAGTACAATTGACTCCACTCATGATTGAAAATACCTCGGCAATAAAGTTGGCCAAGAACCCAAAGTTCCATGATCGAACGAAGCACATTAATACTAAATATCATCTGATTCAACATCATGTTAAGGCCAAAACAATCCATCTCTGCCATTTTACCACTAATGAGAAAATTACAGACATCTTCACCAAAGCGCTTGAAAGAGAAAAGCTTGAAAGATTCAGAACGATTCTTGGACTCACCAACATCCCTTCAAATTAAGGGGGGGAATGTTGACACCTAATCATCAGGATTAGGTGAATAACTGAAATTGATGTAAATAAATAATAGAAAATATGAATAGTCACCAGGAGATGAAATGAACAGTCTCTCCCTCATGTATATAATAAAGACCAACCTGAATGAATATCAATGAATTGATTTGAGGAGTTACCTCCTGGTCTGACATTAACTATGGAATATAACAACCCATTATTCCTTCCTATAGCTCCCAACGTTTAGTACCTCCTTCACAAATGATATCTTATGTGATCACTCAAAACTTAAACAAAAAACACCCTTTAATTTGGACATTCTTAACAAATATTATATGAAAAAAACCCCACCTAAACAAGGGCCATAGAATATTGGTTAATTCTTTTATACCAGATCTAATTTATTTTACTTCAACAACTTTATTAAAAAAAAAACTATTTATCTCAAATAACTTCTAACATTGATGATAAAACAAGTACATTTGTATATTAACTTAGAATTGTAGCAGAAAATATAATGAGAAATCAGACATATAAAAACATAAAATTCACCCAATAACAATATTCCTTCACTTTATTAAACTCTAGAAAAATATGGGTTAGACCCATAGAGAAAATACACAAAGAAATTTCCAGTTGTATGAGAACCTATAACTTGACCCCCAAGGAAATCAATCTCCTAAAATTCAACTTGCCAATTGGAAATTGGCCCCATGAAATTCTTGTCCTTTTAAAATTTCTCGACCTCGTCACCCTGCTCATAACCCCCTTTGTTGTATGACTTGCGCACATGTTCAACTTAGCCTCTCTAAACAATTTAGCCTCCTCCAAAATTTTCCTCTTGGCTACTATACTTGTCCTTTCCCTTTTCCAACTTACTTCCTTGAATTTTTATGTGAAATCCTCTCAGAAATCTCTCCTTATTCTCATCAATCAAATTGAGCCTCTCACTCTTGAGAAAATCACCTCCTCAGCATAATGTGTCGTCACCTCTCCCTTAATACTATTTTATAATTTCACTAAGCCAAAATATTTAACCCTAATCTCTTAAGTGATCAATGGCTAAGATTAAATCATAAGTCTCACTTGAGATAAATGGTTGAGATTATATCTAAATCGCTTAAATAATTTAATTATTTATCCTTGGAAATTTGGCCTAATAATCCAAAATAATTAATTAAATTAATGATTGTACTTTTCCTCAGTTTACCTTAGGAAATAAATCATTAAATCTCTTACTCCACCAAGCAATCACTACTGGCGCGGGTTTTCAACACCTAAGCCAACAATGGAGGAATAGCCCAAATCGAGGCTCTTTAATAGCCCAAGTCGTTTGGTATAGCTATCCTTGACGGGTTTAAAAAGTTTTGTTAGCCTTGGATCCTTTCTTCTTACGAAGAATTGAATCTAGGATTAACCTAAAACAAACTCTAAGCTACATTATATTATGTTAAGTTATGATTAAATAATAAAATAAGATACTACTATTAACTAAACTACAAAAGTTACAAATTAGTTCAAAAACAAATTTAACTTAAACTGATTTAAGTATAAGGTTGTAAATATAAATGCAATATACCAGAACAATTCTAATTTATAGATTGCATTTATAAATTAGAATTAGAATAAAATACAATATTTATGTTACAAGATCAAACTATTATACAACATATACAAAGTTATGGTACAACAAGTGAAAAAAGACCATATCAAAATGAAATTGGTACATGATAGGGATGATCTGAAAATAGAATCGAAAAAGTATTCCAAAAGTATGAGATAAAATGTTATTTCTATAATGCAACTACCTATTAAATAATTCTCAATGTGAATAAAGACTGAAGCAAGAACTGCAAACATACAAGTTACTTGCATTCATTAATAAATGGAGCACAATAATGATTATTTAAATATTTCAGATTCGGAATGTATATATGCTAGACTAACTAATATATTCTATATGCCAAGTAGAAAGGAGAGAAATTTGATCGAGATCTTGTGGGGAGGCCCCCAAGATATGAAAAATTGAAATGCCAGAAAAATATGAGAACACATAGTAAACAAAACCACCAAGAAACTTTTTTGTTAAAATATAGAATAATTGTAAAAGCTACATTGTAGTGGACAATTTTCCCTTTTACAAAATTTGATTTGTTACTTATAGTCTTTTTTAGTTACAATACCATAAGTAAATTCCATGGGTTAGTAAATACCATGGGTGAATGAATACCATGGGTGGATGCCACTTACAATACCATTGGTAAATTCCATGGGTGGATAAATACCATGGGTGGATGAATACCATCGTTGGATGCCACTTACAATACCATGGGTGAATGAATGACATGGGTGGATGCCACTTACAATACCATAGGTGAATTCCATGGATGGATAAATACCATGGGTGGATGCCGCTTACAATACCATGGGTAAATTCCATGGGTGGATAAATACCATGCATGGATGAATACCATGGGTGAATACTACTTTCCATTCAGATCGTTCCTCCCTGCTTAAGAAGAAATGATCCCCATTCTATGAAGTTTCCTATTGAGAAGTCTTTGTTGAATATGAAGAGCCACTGAAGATAAGGTTTTTGTGGTTAACCCATAAACGTGATGAACGAATATTTGAGGATAGAGATACCATGTAATGCTTGTGACCAACTGTGATACTAATAGTGTGTGGCCTAGAAAATGGATTTCGATGAAGTGTGGGTTTGTGGATGACCCATAACCATGACAAATGAAGATTAATCGAGGATAGAGATACCTTGTAATGTTTGTGACCATTTGTGATATTAATATTGGGTGGCCTAACAAATGGTCTTCAATGGAAAAGGTTTTGTGTGGTTGAACCATAACCTTGGGTTTGTGGGTGACCCATAACCATAATTCTTCTTAGTAGATTTTCCTATCCAATGAGATGTTGTAAAGGCTTCTTTCACATTATTGTTTTTCTGGCAATAGGCCTCTTTTTGCAACTTTGTTGATAATTTTTACTACAAGTGATGAAATCAAATTTTGTCAAAGATACATTTGAGCTATTGAAGAGATATTGCCATTGATATAAGACACTTGAAATTTTATGACCTATGGAGTGAGAAAATGATTCCTGAAAATCATGGTATGCACGGTTGCACAACGAACCAGACATATGTAACTTCAATTGCTCATATCTCTCAAACCGGGAAACGAAATCAAATTCCGTAAAAAACCCATTTGAGCTAAAAAAAATCCTCTCAAATGAGTTATTTTTCACCTTCTGAAATACTTTGTGGAGGTAGTGGAACTTGCATGAATTTTGTTGAAGATTGTTGCTTTGCGTTTCATCCATCATTGTGCTTCAAACCCTCATTCCCATGGAGTCGTAACATACTCTAATACCACTGATCCAGACTTATGCAAGAACGCAACGTAATATAGATATAAAGATAAACATAGAGATGCAATAGAAATAAATCTTCATTTCACTAATATTAAAGAACTGAAAGATGTTTACAAGCAGAATAGAAATAAACTAGCTTAGGCGATGGTAGCTTATCTTTGAGAAGTGATGTGGTGACTACATGCCTCTACATTGTATTAAAATGAGGCTCAAGGGCCTTTTTAATATTGAACAACAAGGCAAAACCATAAACAACCAAAACCTAACCCTAGGAGATGGAACACCAAGAATTTGTGAGCCCCATTGGGGTTGCAGCCAACTTCCCGGAGTTGTAACTTTGTCATATGATCTTTGTTTGGTGCATACATACCTCATTAGAAATATTTATCCAAGTACTATAGGATTTGCGAAAATCCCTTTCTTATGACAATGGGCTTACTGTGGACCTAAAAAAAACATCGCTTAGGGGGTCAAAATACCTTTGGAAATTCAGAACCCCAAAAACTGCTAAAAATAGTAAATTGTGCTATAATCAAGGAAACTGATGAAACTGACTAGAGGTCTAGGTGGAATAGGCAAGTGGACACCAATACCCACCTGGATTAAAATTGTAATTAATTTCTTGATAAATTTACAAGCTTATATATGTCGACTTATGGATACAATCAATAAATCATTAGAAAGAATAAATGATATAACTCATCAATCAGTCACAACATTGCATTAATTCAATCTATTTATACAAGACAGAGATTAGATAAACTTAAGTATCTGGGACCCACCCACAAATACTTAAATTTTATTTATGTCTAGATGGACAAGACTCTCAGGGCAACAGTCACTAAAGAATTTTATCAATAGAGTTTAAACAATAACAAGATTGAAATAACTCTTTAATTAATAAAAGAATGAAATAATCAATAATATTTTATTCAAGAGATCAAATCATTGAGCAGAGGAAATTTCTATCTCCCAAAAAACTTAGAAATCAAATTATAGAGAAATAAAGAAGATATTGATGAGATTGTGAAATGTAGAAATGCAATCAATTAAATAAATCCAACCAAGTCAATTCACTGTATATGAAAAAATATTTCCATAGTCATACATTCAACAACATTTCTTTGCCAGAATTTCCCCTTTCGGAACCCTTTTACAATTAAATCTAGGAGTTTTTATAACCAAAAAGGCCCTCGGCCTTATAATAAAAAATAACTATAAAATTGTCTTTGAGTCATTTAGTTACAGAAAATAAAAATAAATTTACCAAGTTCAAGCCCTCTTGGCCCACGAGAAATCAACATTAGGCATATGACAAGCAGAATTCCATACTGGGTCATGAGTGGACACACATTGGGTGGAAGCATCTAGAATCATATTGTCGAAGAAAGTTCCCTTGTCATCATTGAATATATGTTGAGAAAAAATATACTTAAAATTAGATACAAAACAATAAGACTAAAATGGGCTGCTAAAAAATCTAAAATTCTATAGCGGTCTTTTTATTAAAATAACGAACTGAAAAGGAGATATTACCTACATTTATTTTTCAAACAAGTTGATTATTTTTTGGTATTAGGTCCCTCTAACTCAGTGGAGATGGTTACCTTTACAGTCGAAGAATTTATCACAATATGAGTGTCCTTAGACCTGGTCTTACCTTTGACAAAAGACGATTTGTGTTCTCTTGACTTATATTTTCTCTGGAATACAACCCTCAACTGTTCATTTTCATAAACTAATTGACGAATTTTATGTTCAAGATGAGGAACGGTGAGAAAATATTTTTTCTTTGAGTACATTTTTACAATAAAATCATCTGAGTGAGGGTTTCTGGAGGAAGCATCACCATTATTAACAATATTATCTTGACCTGGAGACGGATCTTGAGACTGCAAATTTTTTCTTTTCGGTGAGGGTTCAGGACTATTTTCTAAGTCAAGCAAAGGAATGGTTTCAGGAGGATATTTAAGACTAGTTCTTTAAGCCCTAGTTATTTTTATTTGCAAGCACTTTATTTTCACCATGTCCTATGTTTGACCAGTTTCATGTTTGTTTGCAAACTATACAGGATGTGTATCAGACTTAAGAGATTCAACCATGGAATTAGAACCACAAGTTTTGGAAACACACCTAGTAGCTCGGAGGGAAATCAATATTTTGGAAACTTTAATTTGGATATTCTCTAAAGAGTATAACCATGTCATTTGAAGAAATACCTCACATTCATCCTATTGCATGTTCTCATTTGTGGGTGGAATTTCCTCAATCAGGAGGAGTAGTGATAGACAACTAAAATGGATCAAATTGCAAGGGTTTTCTATAGCCATTGCGAACAAGAAACCGGTCCCAATGCTCACCAGTCTGAGCTAAGTAATGCCTAACCAATATGTGAATTAACCCATGATGGCAAAGATATCGTTCGAGGTTTTTATACTCTACCTAGTAAGATTTTGGCATGCTAGTCAATATTTTGAGGAGAAAATATATCAAATTAAGTTTCTGGCCTAAAAATTCCATTAAGGGTCGAATGTGATATATAAAAACAACATTGTAATGACCCTCAAACGCAATATATCTGCGAATTAAATGTAAAAGTTTGTGCCATTTTAGTTTAAGAAACGAAATCGACATACCTTTAATTGAGTATTCAAAGTATTTATTCACTAGCATTTTCTTCCATGGGATTTTTTTGACAAAAATGGTTTTGGACCAACACTCACCTTCCAAAGGTAATTGGGTAGATGTCACCACAAGCTACAAGTTGAATTTAATTTCATGGTCACCGACATAATCCCTTCTTCCATTGAAGGATGAAAACAAATCCTTGAATACAAGTTCACTCTGCCCCTAGAATAGTTGTAAAAACTTCCACCACCCTACTTTATGAAACATGGATAAACATTCTTCATCTTCTTCTACAATTTTGGCTCCAATGAGCTATCCCTGAAATACCAGAGGCATATTTTAGAGAATAGGTCATAGGATAGTATATGGTAGGGTTTGAGAAATCAAAATCATACATGCAACCTGTTGACATTGTTAGGGTCATAAATTTTATTGTCAAATGTTTTTTCCTATCCTTTAATTTTCAGTTTGGAGTAGTTAAGCCTATGTCTAATGATGTTTTCATAGCCTCTAGATCGTTGTCCAACATCTTTGAGTTTCTTGCATGAAGGTTTCATTCAAATTCTAAAAAGATCTCAGTCAGTGGGATTCATGGTCATGTATGTGTGTACAGTCAAGTCGTGCTTCCTTTGTTTTCCTACCATATTTCCCTATTTCCCTTTATACATACCTTCATGTATAATCTACATCCTATCCACTTTTCACATATCATTTACATCTTATTCACATTTCATTTCCTTTCCCTCTCTTTGTTCTAAACCTATCCCCATGACACCACTACCACTACCCTATACTCATGACATGTACCTCCCTCATGTATAACATGCAACCCCCCCCATCACCTAAGAGACATCATACTCCCTTCACTCATGCCAAGCATGGAAGGCTTCTACACTTCGCAATGCAATTTCCTCTAAAAACACTATGTTTTAGTTACCATTTTGCAGAACGATTTCTAACCACATGGAGGCGAATTTTGGAAAACTGAAAGAGGTTTTTATTAAGAATAGATAAAAGATCGATAAAATATTCCAGTTTATATACAGATGTCACAGATCTGGAGATTCAATTTCATATTCAAGTCTCATGTTTCAGATTGCACAAATACTTTGTTTTAGCCATTGTTTTTCAAAGCATTTTATGAAGCTCTGGGGAAACATTTGAAGAAAATGAGAGAGGTTTTTCTTAAAAACAATATCATAAACAAAAAATATATCCAATTTTACACAGGTCCTATATTTTTGGAGTTACACGCATCAAATGGTGGCTTATTTTTATAGTTTCTGCTGATAGAATTAGGCACTGCGCATACGCTGCACACTTGCTACGCAGTCCATGCTATGACTATCTCAGGTACAGTAGAGGATGGCCACCTATCAGGTTTTGAACATGCTGGCGTGGCGTACATGTGGTGTCCATCTCACTGCCTCAGCTACTTGCCAAGTGTCGATTCTGGAAGGATAAAGTTTTGGGCACTGCGCAAGCTTTTCAGCAGTCAGAAAGGCATCTTTTATGATTTTTTGTTATTCCAGTCATTTCTATGAGTTCGAAGACTTTTCCAAGATAATTTGTATTAAAATAGTTTGTTTTCAATTTCAAAAGGACAAAAATATGCTTTATGTTTTATGTTTGGGTGAATTTTTTTTAAAAAGTAGCAGTTTCCTATGTTTTTTCAGTTTTGAATCGATCCTCTATGAGATCGAAGATGCAGCGAACTTGAACTTATTTTCATCCATGTATCTACTACTTTCATAAATGAATAGAGAAAGGGTTGTTGTTGTTGGTTTCTCAATTGATAGAGGAATTATTGTAGTCATGCTTTTGACTTGGTTTTAATGAACATGCCTGAATGTTGAAGGGGTTCTAGTCTATTTATGGAGATTCTTATGGTATGAATGTTTTTGGAATAAGTTTTTCTCTCTTGGTTTATGTGCCTTTCTCTTGTTATTTTTCATACTATTTTAAAGGTGTAGGGGACAGTTATATTTGAATTCATCTTATATGCTCATGTATGACTGAACCAAGTATATTTCAGTTGCAAATGAAGTATGTGTGTCTTTAAAAGTATTTTATTTTCTTATTGATGGTCATTAATCTGAGCTGCAATGATAAATGTTGTTATTTCTGCTCTTTGATAAATGTCTTGAAACTCTACCTTTTCTATACTACAATTTCGTTATTCAATATGAAAATTGTGCTGATTAAGCCTCCATATATGAAGTTGTTTGGAAATACATCAACATGTCACAATAGAAAGATCTTTTATGGTCAATAGTTTTTCATAGAAATACTCTACCACCATCATTATCAAAATCCAAATACTCCCAGAACTGGTCTTTGTATGCTATAGAGTCAAATTTTTAGTTTTCATTAGTTGAGGGATTCTCCTCAGGCTAGAAAGGCTAGTTTTCTAGCCCATAATGGTTTATGGTTACCTTTGTGGTCCTTTCCTCGACCTAAAGGGATTTATAGAGTGATAAAAGATACTGTCATCAATGCCCTCCAAAAATTTTCCTACACTTTCATTTTGGAGCCTATTGAGGATCTTATGATCTATCATTCCATGGTTCCTTAATTTTTGATTGATGTTTGCATGTTTACCCAAGTTGGCTGGTTACTTGGGTCGATGTGGGAGGAGGGTGTTACAGAGTGGTATCAGAGCCAAGATCACCTCTCGGACTGGATGGGTTGTGTGTTGGTCATGCATGCATGTCAATTGCATGTGTGTGTCTTGTGTTGTGATACCAAGTGCTTGTTGCATTTGCATGGTGTTGATCATGGTTGTAGTGATGTCACCATGTGGAAGTTGATGTTGTTTTTGTGGAGTGAATTGTCATGAGTGTATGACTGGTCACATGTTGTCATATGTCACTTGCATGTATCATTCGTGTATGCTTGGCTACTTGTTTCTACCTGTTGTTACAAGTATTGCTCATTTACGCTTGATCGTATGTGTTTATGCATGTGTGTTGTCCATGGTTATGCTTGTGTGTTGTTTGCATATGTGTTGGTGTATCATCTACGTTTATGGTTGTGCATTGTCCACTTACATTGGTATGGTTGATGTCATCATGCATGAGGTCATGGTATGTGTGGTTGACATGGTCATGCATCAGTGACTGGACTCTAACTAGAATGATGGCTATAGGGTTATATGCTTATGAGTTGTATTTCTATATGTTGTTGAGATTATGTAATACATGAATTACATTGATTGTTTGATCTTGCAGATGAGATATCCCCCCCGAACTATGCTAAGATATGTTGGTTTATTGTGATTTGGTTTAGCTGGCATAATGTACCTTGCAGGAATACTATCAAAGATTACTAGCAATATGGTAGATTACAGTTCCCAAGACTCTCCTTATGGAACAGATGAGAAGTGTGGTGTTGGGAACTCTTCTGACCTAGAAAACACACTCAAAATATTATAGGCAAAAACAAGGAGTTGTAAGTTAGACAATGACAGAATCGTACAGGCATAGGAGAAACCAGCAAAGGTAAAGGCAAAGATACTTTAGAGTTTGCATATTTGTAGCGATAGGGACCATGTCAGATCAGCCATGAGAAAGAGGAAAAAACTAATGGGGCATATGGTAGTAGGTCTTGTGGCAGTCATAGGTCGAATAAAGATGACATAGTGAGAGATGACAAATTGTTGGACACTCTGGATAAGGGAGATGATGGACACAGGTATTATTCTAGTTCTAGTTCAGATAGGCACTATGATCATCATCATTATCATGCTTACAGGAGGAGTGATAGGGGATACTTCCCATATGAGTTTAAGAAAGAAAATCCACCTACTTTTGATGGAGAGATGAAGAAACCACAGGATGCAGAGGCATGGTTTCTTGGTTTGAGGAAGTTCTTTAGGTTGCATGACTATTCAGAGAACGTGAAAGCCATAGTAGCTACATTCAGTATCAAAGGTAAAGCATACATTTGGTGTGAAGATGTGAAGAATGTCATATGTATTCATGAGGAGGACTTGACTTGGAGTGAGTTGAGTGGCTATTCAAGAAGAAACATCTATCGAAGAGATACTTTGATGATAGAGAAAAATAATTCTATGAGCTAAAGATGGGATCAATGATAGATGAGGAGTACACTAGCAAGTTCTTGAAGCTACTAAGGTATGTGCCTTACCTCACGGAAGAGAAGGCCAAGATTTAGAGGTTCATTAGTGGATTATTAGTTGCATTCAAAGATAGGATTGAGTTCGATGAGCCTAAATCATTGGAGGAGACCATCCAAAAGATAAGACATTTCTATTAGCAATCGAAGCACAAATCTGAGGCTAAGCCAAAATGGAAAGGTAATGCAAAGAATGAAGGAAAATGGGACATAAAGTGAGCAAGACCTCAGGGTATAGGTAATAAATATAATTTAGTGCCATCTAAGAAGTTCAATGCATTAGACAAAGGACAGGGATTTCGATCTGAGAAGAATACGGATGCAGGATGGAAGCCTATATAGTGTTGGATTTGTGGAAAAGATCATCACCGGAGATATTGTCCACAGAATCAGGGTGGTAGGCCTTAGATATACATTTCACAGGATGCACGGACTATTGGGGATGTTGGTTAGAGTGTTCCTCGTATCAATGCAGCATTGGATAAAAAACAGGAAGACCATCAGGCGTCTATCATTGAGATGCATTGTAATCTTTGTGATCAATTTATTTCTATTTTGAGTGACCCTAGATCTAATTATAGCTATGTTAGTCCTGACTTGGTGGATAAGTGTGGTTTGAGTAAGGAATTACATGCATAATCTTGGTTAGTGCAGTTGGCTACAGGTACAAAGAAGCGAGTTCACCATTAGGTAAGAGCGTGTGCATTTGACCTGAATGGTATGCCTACTGCAACACAATTGAAGGTATTATCATTGGGCTCATACATTATGTTATTTGGCATGGATTGGTTGTAACTTCATAGAACCAAAGTGGATTTTTATGACAAATCCATTGAGTTCTTTGGTGACAATGGAGAACCAAGAATCTTACAAGGAAGAAAGAAAGCCACATCAGTTAGGATGGTGACAGTTATGCGGGCAATGTGTAGTCATAGGAAAGGGTGTGTGTTATTTGCAATGCACGTTTCTAGTGACAAAGGTAAGGAGGTTGAAGATGTAGATTTTTTGAGAAGATACCCAGTTCTACAATAGTTCTAGGATGTATTTCCTGAGGATAGTTTAGAATTTCCACCTCACAGGAAAGTGGAATTTTCTATTGAGTTAGTTCTAGGTGCAGCTCTAGCATCAAAGGCACCTTACAGGATGAGTAAACTTGAGTTGGTAGAGTTGAAGCTGCAATTGAAGGAAATGTTGGACAAGCGATACATTAGTCCAAGTGTATCACCTTGGGGTGCACCAGTATTGTTTATGAAGAAGAAATATGGTACTCTTAAATTATGCATTGACTACAGGTAGTTTAACAAAGTGACCATCAAGAAAAGGTATCCATTATTGAGGATTGATGACTTGTTTGATCAGTTGAAGGGAGCAACAGTGTTCTCAAAGATTTATGTAAGATCCAGATATCATGAGGTACACATTAAAGAAGAGGACATCTACGTGACAACTTTCTAGACCAGGTATGGGCATTATGAGTTTGTTGTAGTTCCATTCAGTTTGACTAATGCTCAAAATACCTTTGTGTGCTTGATGAATAGTGTGTTTTATTCGTATTTGGATAAGTTTGTTATTATTTTTATTGATTACATATTGGTATATTCTAAAAATGAGGAAGAGTATGTCAAGCATTTAGCAGCGGTGTTGAGATTGTTGGGAGAGCATCAATTGTATGCTAATCTCAGCAAGTGTAATTTATTTAAGAATGGGGTACATTACTTGGGACATGTTATCTCCAAGGAGGGAATTTCAGTAGATCCAGAAAAGATAAGGGCCATCATGGAGTGGGTAGCTCATAGAAATGTAGATGAGGTGATATCCTTCATGGGGTTGGCAGGTTATTACCGGAGGTTTGTCAGGAACTTCTCACAAATTGCTTATCCTATCACATCATTGTAGAGAAAAGGTAAGAAGTTTGAATGGACAAAGGAGTGAGGCTATTTTTGAGTAGCTTAAGCAATTACTGAAACATGCACCAGTGTTAAATATTTCATATCCGGATAAAGATTTTATAGTATGCACTTATGCTTGTAGGAAGGGACAAGGTGGAGTCCTTATGCAGGATGGACAGGTGGTATGTTATGAGTCATGTATATTGAATGAGCATGAGGAGAACTACCCCACACATGATCTTGAGTTGGAAGTGATTATATATGCATTGAAGATGTGGAGGCACTATCTTCTAGGCAGGAGGTTTACATTGATGAGTGATCACAATGGGTTGTGGTATCTATTTGACCAACCAAATCTGAATGGAAAGCACCCTCAGTGGTTGGACACGATCAGTGAGTTCGATTTTGAGATCAAATACATCAAATGTAAATAGAAAAGAGTGGAAGATGCCCTTAACACGCGAATACAAGTAAATCACTTAGAATCTATAAGCTCCTATGGGACAGACTTACATGAAATAATTTTGCAGACAACTCAATAAGATGTCAGGTATATGGAGATTGTGCATAGGTTACAGTGGAGTTCAGATAGTAGTACAGGTACAGATACAAGTGGCGGTATAGATACAAGTACATGTAGTAGTACAAGTATAGGTACATGTGGTGGTACATGTACAGGTACAGGTGTAGGTGCATAAGATGTGGACTATTACCTTATAGCAGATGGATTGGTTAGATTTAGAGACAAAATATATGTGTCAAATAGTAGTGAGCTCAAGAAGGATATCTTGAGAGAGTTTCATGCGAAACCATATTCGGGTCACCTAGGTTATCAAAAGACATTGACTTCAGTAAAGAAGTTTTATTATTGGTCAAATATAAAGAAGGATGTAGCAGAGTTTGTGGCTAGGTGTTTCGAGTGTTAGCGTGTGAAGGTAAAGTGTAATCATCCAGGTAGACTGCTACAGTTGATTGCAATTCCAAAATGGAAATGGGAGGTCATTTCCATGGAAGTTATCATAAGTTTGTCGAGGACAATGAGACAGCATGATTCCATCATGGTTTTTGTGGACAGGTTGAAAAAGGTTGCACACTTCATTCCAATGAAGTCTACACTCTCAGCTATCGATGTGGCACAGTTATTCACTAGAGATGTGATCAGATTGCATGGTGTTCTGAAGAGTCAGATAAGGATGCGGAGTTCACTTCCAAGTTTTGGAAGGAGTTATTTGCAAGTTTGGGCACAAAGATGGCCTTTAGTACATCTTATCATCTGCGTGAAGATGGACAGGGAGAGATGGTCAATAGGATATTGGAGGAAATGTTGAGGATGTATGTGATGCATCAACAGCGAAAGTGGGAAGAGTATCTTTTTCTCATAGAGTTCGCTTACAACAATGGGTATCAAGAATCTTTGAAGATGAGTCTATTTGAGGCATTATATGGGCAGAGTTGCAATACTTATGTCAATTGGAGCAATCCAGTTAACAAGGTATTGATTGGACCGACATGTTAGTGGACATGGAAGTGGGTTGTTCAAGGAGTTCCAAGTTGGGGAACAGGTGTACTTGCACATCAAACCAACGAAAAGATCCTTACAGGTTAGATCATGTGCCAAGATGGCACCATGGTTTTTTGGACCCTTAAATATTTGAGAGGATTCGGTTAGTAGCCTATCAACTTGCACTGCCTATGACAGTGAAATTCCATGATGTTTCCATGTGTCATTGGTTAAGAAGTATGTTAAAGATGTTGATTGTGTGATTGACTAGTTTGTAATGCAGGTGAAACCAGATGGAGAATTCTAGTCGAAGCCTCAGTGTATATTGCCGAAAAAGGTGCTCATGCTCCAGAACCAAGCAATCGAGCAGGTTAAAGTGCAATGGAAGTGCTTTAGGCTCGATGAAGCTACATGGGAGATGATGGATTAGATGCGGGCTATGTATCCTTCCTTGTTTTTCAGTTGAGGCAAAGCAGTTTTGGTATGGTGTTTTTGTATATGTCTTGGTATATGTTTTGGTACATGATTTGGTGATGTTTGGTATATGTACATATGTATATGGATGTAAATACCACCTTGAACTATGTTATAAATCTCCATTAAGCAGTATGAGTGTCATGTCATTATGATGTTATGTTTGTTATATTTTCATGTTGATTTGCTTCTCAGTAGGGTGATCATTGTAAATATTGCAACGAGCTAAGTTATAAAGCTCCATCGATACTATATTTTTCTTATTGTAGTCTTGTGGTTATAGGTTTTGTTGAACACCGAGGATGGTGTTCCCCCAAGGGGGAGGGTTCTATAATAGCCTTGGTGAAAATTCCATCTAATAAAAGTTAATAAGCATAAAATAATAACCACAATTGATTGGACACTTATTCCAAGATGAATTTTGGGAAAGACATCCTAGTGTGGGTGTTCATTTGGTTATTTCTGGCTAAGGAAATTGGCAAAGACAATAGATAAGGCTTTGGAAAGGAAAAATGGAATTTTTGGCACATTTATTTATGAAAATAATGGAAATTAGGAGAAAAGGGAGGTGAAATGTCAAAAGTTTCATGTGAGGAGGAAAATGAAGAAAATAGAGGACTCATTCATAAAAAGGCTTCTAAGGATTAGTACACATACCTTTGTCAGTTTAGTTTTGTAGCTCTCTCATTATTCTCTCTCTCTCATACTCTTGGACACTCAAATTTTTATTGGAGCACTCTTGGAGAGTGTGGAATACTTTGAGTTTTGGAGCAAGAAGGCAAAGGAAGAGTAGGAAAGCACAAGAGGACATCAGAATTAGCAGCTACATGGATTTGGCTTGTAGGTACCAAGTTGCATGTATGTTTTCCTCACTATTTTTGGCATGCACAACATATGCATGTGGATTATTGGTCCTAATATGCATTGGCATAGAGTATTTCTTGGATTGACAATGGATTGCTTAGCCTTGCCATTTCTTGGATAGACATGGAGATTGTGGGTTTATTTCCTTCTTCTTTTTTGGTTGGTTTATTTTTTCCTTTAGCTTGGGTTGAGTTATTAGTTCCTGGAAGCCCTGGTTGGACAAACACTCTAGAAGCCCTGTAACAACTTGGTTTGAGTTAAAAGTCATGGAAGCCTTGGTTGGAAAAACACTCTGAAATCCCTTGGTGGGTTGAGTTACTAGTGCTAGAAGCCCTTGTTATATGAATGCTATAGAAGCCTAGTGGCAGCTATGGGTTGAGTTACTAGTCTTGGAATCCTTGGTTGGAACAAATGCTCTAGAGCCCTAAAAGGCTTGGGTTGAGACCAATATGATGATGGTTTTGTGAGGTTTGATCATGAGGTGGAATTATTGTTTGATGGGTTGAGGTGGATGGCCTCTGGAAGCCCTAAATGGTTTTGGATTGATGTGTTTTATGAGATCCTACGCTCATGCTTGGAATATGGCATGGGGGTGAATGGCTGAAGAGAGATTTGGCTCATCCATTCTATGGTCGGGTGGAACACGGAAGTCCCATCTCGGGTTTGGATTCTTCATCATCAATATGAGGTTATTTCTCCATGTATTTATATGAGTATTATACTAGTTTATATGTGGATTATATGGTTGTGATTTACTTGGTATTTTTGTTGCTATTATGTTGGTTATGTATATGTTTTATGACAGTAGCTATGTATGGCTCCTGTCATATTTTTACTTCTAAATGGATGAACAATGTATCTATGACCTAATGGATGAAATGGAAGTTAATTTGTTAAGGAATCAACTCTTCTTAGCAATTATCAACTATGTATGAGACCCATATACTTAGATCTTTCAGTTACACTTGTAGATTACATATCTGTGATATGCTTGAAGAAATGCATGTCATGTATTGTAGGGGTCCAGTCAAGGTCTTATTCAAGTAATTGCATTTTCATTTCCATTTCTTTGTTATCTTATTGTTTTGAGAGTTCCATTCAATTGTGGGAAGTGAACTGGGCTTTGGACCTGAAAAAGTGGTTCAAATCCCGAGGATGCTAGCACAACACTAAGAAAAATTGTCCCTCGATGTTGGCATGCCTTGTCATGAAAGTGTCCAAAGCCTCTTAGACATTGGCAGGCCTATAACATGAGAGCATCCAAGGGTCAAGTGGTCTAAAATCTCAATGGGACCCAAGGGATGATTGGCAAAAAGGTTGGGATGGTTCTTAAGTGTCTTAATGCTGATGTTGAAGGTCTGTATGGTGTGCTTATATCAGTTCCACTTCCTTAATGTTACTTAGGAGGTTGAATCATATCATAGTGGCCTATCATTTCTTGTTTACCTCGATTGGTTGGTTACTTGGGTAGATGTGGGAGGAGGGTGTTACACAAAGAATAGTCACCTAACCCTCCTTGCTTGTACTAACTCACTACACTAAGTTTTGAGTAATTGTGCCTTATAATGTGCATGGAAAATTTCTAGTGGCCCTCTTTAAAAGAAATCTCTGCCATACTCCCGAGGATGGTCGGGGGAGGGGCGCATAAATGGATGCTGGCCAACAGACGGGAAGGCATTGATTTCTTTATTGACTCTTCCCTCTCATAATGTATTAAGCCTCTTCCTCGGAAAAGTGACTTTCTTTCTCCTACTTGCCTTAGGAAAATGCATAATTTCATCTTCTATTGAGCCATCCAGAGTGCAGGTTGCACTTTTAGTGAACAATCAGCCATTGTTGAAGAAAACTGCACTAGTATAGGGCGTAGGTTACACTTTTAGTAAACAGTCAACGACTATTGAAGAAAATTACACCTATTCTTGAGCCTTCATGTCTCCTCAGTGCATCGCACATTTTTAGTGGATAGTGTGACCCTCTTTAGATCATTGTTGAAGAAAATTGTGCCCTCCCTTAAGCCTACCTCTCAGTCATAGTGCATGGCGTAGTTTTAGTCAACAATCCCTCAACACTTCTCCACCAAACATCCCTTTTGCACTAAAGCTTTTCTTATCATTCCTCATCATCCCATGGGACAAACCTTAAGCACAATGAATCCTCCTCTCAGTCATTGTCAATTCAAAATGTGATGTAATTGTCTCTTACTCTCTTAAGCCTAGTGCATGACGCAATTTTAGCCTGCAAGCTCATCACACTTTCCCTTGCACTTGTCCATTGCGTTGGACGTAGAAGAGCCCCTTCTCATAGCACATGGTGTAGTTCTAATGAACAATGTTTCTCTCCTAAGACATTATTGAGCTCAACTTATCCATCCTTATCAAGCCCTTCCTTCTCAGCCCCTTCACAGGCCTATCACAAGCAACTTATTCCATGATCAAGGTAGAGATAGAATGGATGATTTCAATATTGATTTTTCATTATCGTGAGTGAACTTCATTGCTAGGTGTACTATCTCAGCATAGAAGGCGATGCTTAAGGAAGATGTCAAGGAGAAGAAACAAAGAATCACTTGTAGAGAAGAAGTACAAATAAGGACCATCATGAGGACATGAAGCAGATCCTAGACTGTGACAGAATGAAGACATTGCATGATTACTCAGAAGGTCTTGATGTTGATCCAAGACACTTTGGAGGGTCAAAATCAAGTACAAATGAGATCCATCGTGAAGAATGCAAGACATAGCAACAAAGGCAGTAGCTTGGCATTGCCACAGCATCATGAAGTTCCATGTCGTCATTTCCAAGTCGTGGCTTATACAAGTGTCATCACAATGTCATATGTGTCAATGTGTCCTTCCACATCATCATGTGGAATGCAATGATGTCTGTTCAAGAAAATGGCAAAATGTAATGTAATGATTCGTTGTTATCTTGTGAACTAAATTTCAGGCTAATCAATGAAGCTTTCCTTGCTCTCATGTGCCTCTCTTAGGATAGTACTATTACTTTCCTTATAGAGACTCAATTTTGTCTCCCCTCTTGTGAAGGCCTCCTTTTACATATTGCAATTGGTATTTCAGAGTGTCAATTTTCTTATTGATTTCAAAGGTTATGTGTTAATATCTTAGGTTATCCATTGAAACCAAGGCAAACCTTAAGTTATGGTGGTCAGGCTGATACTATGGATGGGGTTCCTACTCCAAATGGTGTGAGGTCTAATTGGACTTCACATTGGGAAGACCCCCTGTATGTTGGCGGTATCCAACACCATCAACATTTTGACACTAGAAGGAGGGCCATATGACAAGCTATCCCCTTTTAGTTTGTTTTGAATCTCTTATCTTAAATGGCTCTTCCCCAAATCATACTCCCAATGTGTTTTTCTAATAAATCCAATGGGAAAACTTTAAGCCCTAAGGAATCCCTTTATAAATTGTCTCAATTAAAGTTTGATGCTGAAGGTGAAATACCCATAGTCAAGCATATATCTAATTTTCTCAAGTTTTGTGAGTTTTATGAAATCAATTCTAAATATGGTGCTCTTATACTTTTCTACCTCACCCTTGAAGGTCAAGTTAACCAATGGTGTCATACCTTATCACCCACTTCCATTCATTCATTCAATCAATTCCTTAAGGAGATTCAACAAGCCTTCAATAGGTATGATTACCGAGATGTTTATATAAGAATTAATAAATTTATAATGAACCCTAATTAATCAATAGACGATTTTTCTAATATATTTCTTCACCTATGTCATGAGTTTCCTAAAGAATATATATATTGGGATTTCTTCATGGCAAAGTTTTAATGCTTGGTTCAAATCTCCTTGAAACAATCTGAATCTGAAACTTTGTTTAATAGTGCTCCCCCAACTTTGATTAATTATGACACATATCTAGTTTCAAAGGAGTAATCTACCACTCTTTTTATTCCTTCTCCTCCTCCTTTCAATGTTGGAATTGGGAAATTTTTAAATTTGATTGTTGATCCATTTATCTGAGTTCTCATCCAAGAAAACTTTGAATGTAGGGTGAAGTCCATTCCCTTGACTTTTCAATATAATATTAACACTCATAACTTTTATCTTGAATTTGATCAGGCTAATACCATTACCTCTTCAATGGATGCTTCTCCTCCTCTATCATCTCATTCTCATGACCCCTTGTCCCTTGATATGCTTGATCAGTCTCTTTCAAACTCTTCTAATTTTCAGTTTTCCAATCCAAGCAATGATCAGGTGCAAGGTAGCTACATTTCACAGGTAGAGGAATAGAAAGGTGAAGATTATTTCAATATTTCTTCTCTTTTTCAAAGTCTGCCATGTCAAAATGGTGTTCCTCCATCCTTGGCTGATGTTGAATCTAGTAATATCGGTAGTTAATCAAATGAAACCAATTTTCCAATCAATCAAGTAAAGTCTTTGGAAACCATCATTCTAATGATACAAATTCCATTAATATATGTGGTGATGAATGCCCAAGTGCACTAACTCATATTTAAGTTTCTAAAGAATATTTATATCTAGAATCTAATTTGGTCAAAGAATATTTTCTTATGTAAATTTCCTCTCCATCTCACTATCCACTGTGCCCTACTGTTTGGAATGCATTAAATTCCGATGAAGATACTCCATGATTTTCAAGTTCATAATCTAATGAGTTTAATTCTGGACTGACACAAGGTAGTGAGGTTATCTATGATGAAGAAGGAAGCAATCAAATCATTGAGTCTTCATTTCATTCCTCGCTATCTTCTATTTTGCATGAGGACAATTCCTCTGTTCATGTTACTCATGATATTTCTCTATTCTATCCATCTTTAGATGCACAATCAGAAGAACCTTGTGACTTGGGTAATATATTTGTTAAGTTTTTCAAATCTAATCAAACCAATGATGTAGATGGCTACCATCCTGATAGTATTGATTTGTTTAATTTAAGTGATAGTAGTTGTCCACATGCAATTTGTGATCTGACACCATTCTCAAAATGTAGTTATCCAACTTTTCAAAAATTTGAAACATTTTAGGGAGTCGAGGCACTTAAACATCTACTAATGGTTATTTCATATTCTCTCAATTCTGATAAGATCATTGAATTAAGTCAAATCTGTATTTTCTTGCAAATTCTTTTATTTGCATGGTTTCACTAGATTCAAACTCTTTCTATTTCTCAAGATTTGGTCTCTAATCGAATTAAGGATTTTATTTCAGTTAGTTTATCTTCAAGCAATTCTATTGTATCAAACTCGGTTTTGGAGTGTATATCTTTCATGGATACATAGAGTTATGATGTTTATCATTTTAATTATTGTCATCGGTCAAAGGATTCATGCATATCAGATACATCTAAAAATAATAAACTCCTAGTCCTTTTTGTGAATATTATAATGCTACTAATTTTTATTATGGCACCAAATGTCCTCTTGAGTGTTAGTAAATGCTTGAGTTATTTGGTTAATTAAATTCTTCTTTTTCACCTATTGTATCATGACTAGTTTCATTTATTTGCTATACTAGCATTCATTTTAAATTATTTTCATGATTGTGATGCTAGTTCAATTTGTAGCCAGTTACCAGGAAATGGTGTGTTACATTCGTCATGTGAGGAGGATGACTATATTGTTCAAATCATTTGTAAATATGTTCAAATTGATCTATATTTTATGTCTACTAACTGGGAATCTTATGTTTTAATTGGTCCATTTGATCATAATTTTGGTTCTAATAATTGTCATTCAATTGACCATTTTCCCATTAGTGTTTCTGATGATAGTTATTTTTCATCGATTCATCTTCGTGGTTTATCATCTCACTATTCAGATACTTGTCAAGCAGTTGAGGTACTTCAACCTTCACTAATGGTTATGTCAAGTCCTCACTATCTTGACAACCCTTATGAATATGATCGAATTCATTTTCCCTTATAAGATTCTCATCCTGATTCCATGCCATTAATTGGAAATTCATTTTCTCAAGGATTTCAGTGTTTTCAAGAGGATGATTTTGAATTTCACGATCCAATATATGACTAGTTTCAAGCATCTTACTTAGCAAGCCCTTATACTAACAACAAGCTTTGATCTTTCCTGATGTTTTCTAAGTGAGACAACATGGATGAAGGTACACTCACAAGAATTATCCAAGGTTTGTTTGATTGTGGTTTCAACAGAAAAGCATGGAAAATTTTAGGGGCTAATATTCAGAGGTGAGCTAATTTTCCATGATTTTTTCCAAAAAAAGATTTGCCAAATTCCATTTTTTATAAAAATGATTCGTCCAAATTACAATGTAAAATTAATTTACCTTAAAAAACACAAACATTATATAGAGGCTATATATTAAATCATTATAAATTTGAACAATTTTACAAATATATCAATAAAAATTTTATAGTTCACATATTAGGAACTAGCGATTTGCCAATGTTCTTAAACTTCAAGCTAATTTTCCATCCTTATAATTTTCCCTACCGAAAAGGTAAGGTTGCAATTTAGTTAAGGTTAGTTGCTATGACACATATTTTTTCCTATAGACAAGACCTTTTATCTTCTATGCAATCTATTCAAGTTCTTATCTTCTCTTTTACACATTTTTACATATTGATTTTAATCGCTTGTAACTTTGTGATTGCAGGTCAGGAGAAAGTACGATGGTTACACTGGAAATTTAATTACACTTAGCCCTAACCTTCTAGTTGTCTAGGTTAGGAGTAGGTCTATTTTCATTCTAGTTTCCCTTGCACACTCATCCTGCATTTTCTCTCTTTAGTGTTTCTAGTTTTTCTCACTTATTTCTCATATGTTGATTGTTTTAGTCCAGTCCTCCACTTGCTTTCTCCTTTTGGTCTTGTTTCATTGTATGTCTTGTCTTTTCTTTCTTGTTTTCTTAATAATAAGAATTTGCATGAAAGATACTCCTTCCATCTCAAAAGGCAATGTGGCAAGGCTTTGAAAAGGAAAATTATGATGACAAACAATGCTTGGCTAATTTGTTGCTTCTTCTCTATTTAGTTTTACATATCTTTAAATTCAATGATGTATGAATGGAAAATATGATCCATTCAAAATGAAAGATCTTGGTGATACCATGACATCCATATTTATTCCAGGATCCTCATTCCCCAACTCAAGATTTTTATTAAATGGTGTTTTTTGTCGATCCAAACAAGTCGAGAAGGGAAAGGGGAAAATTAATGGTAAGAAAATCAATATCAGAGGTAGATATAATTGTCTATGAAGGAACTACCTCTTTTTCTCTCAATAAGTTAGGATCCCTCTTCCACCCTAGTGAAATAATAGGTTCCTAAGCACAGTTCTATAAAATTATAAAACAAATAAATGGTGAAAGAAGAGAAAGGATTCCTGCACAGAGAGATGAAGCAAATAACTTCATTGGGGTACTGACCAAGCTCACTAGTAGCAAAGCAATGCTTGTGCTCCTGAAGTGACTCCATCGGGTTACTTTCTAGGCTTGTTGGCAATAGAGAAACACCAGAGATGAAAACTAAGAATTTGATTATCTCGAATTCACAAATACATATTACCCTTCACCTAGATCGAAACAATTATGATTTGACAAGATTCGTTAATTTGTTTAACCGAGGAAACAAATAGAGGAGAATACATCTATAGTTGGGTTAAATGGGAAGTCAAGGTGATCCACTTGATGAATCAATACTTCCTAAAAGGCTAATACTTTGTGCTTAAAGGCACACCTAAACAGAGAAGTTGGAGTTCTACCAGTGTGCCACCAATTGTTGACATTGTGCTCAACACCCTCCAAAAAAATTCCTACACTTCAATTTTGGAGCCTACTAATGATATTATGATATGTTGTTCCATGGTTCCTTCATCGCCAATTGATGTTTGATAAGTGTTTCAATCCTCTTCTTAGTTTCTAAGTGTAAAAGTTGTTGGGGTTTTAATATGGATTTATAGATTCAATCCCTTTCACATTTATTTGTTAATTCGGGGTTCGTTAATTATTTCAAGGTTATCGTGCAAAGTCTATGTAGGCCATAGGTTCCCTACCTAGTATTGAGAAATTACAAAATACAAGGCCCAACGAATGCTATGAATCGAGAAATAACAAAGTAAATAACATTAACAAAAATCTGAAGTAACAACAATTAGGAATCATAGCATGATTATAAAGTGATAAAGAAAGAACAACAATTATAAAAAAATAAAATTATAACCAAGAAGCATACCTATTCACACGAATGAATCCAACAACACCTAATCGAGAGTCGGCCCAATTCTCTGATCAAGGTTCTGACGAAGAGTTAGAGATCACACAAGATTATAGAAAACTGGAATTCGCATTAACCAAAAAGAGTTACAAATAAATTTATGTTATTACATGCCCAAAGGAAAGTCTGTCATTCTTCTCTGCTAAGCCTTACTTATACAATTCATCATTACATGAATAGAATTTAACAAACTCAGAAATCGTGGCAATCATGTCTATCCACAAATATACAAGGATTTCTCAAATAGAAATAAAATACAAAGATAGCAATCAGAGTCAATTTTCCAGCTTGTCAACAGCATTGTGCTGGGTTATATTTTGTTGAACAACATCTGACATGAATCTGTAAGAGAATTCTGTCAGGAAATTGTTTAAGCATCATTCCCCTAGGAATACAATTCATTAGTTAATATTTCAAGAAGACATGCCAATACAATATACCTTTCATTGATTGAGAAATAAATCGACCTCATAAGAGCTAAGAAATGGATAAAAAGGAACAGGTAAAAGCGGCTATCGACCTCATGGAAACTTCTTCCTACACAGATCAGGGTTAGACCCACTATGACTTGCATGAAGCTAAGTAAGATCATATTGTTTTGCCATATCAGTCCCAGGTAGTTGAAACCCATCTGTATGAATGATTTCCTTCCACCATTCTTCATACACAATATAAGCCAACCCATATTGATCAAAAGGCAACTAGATAATAGGAAATCATAACCTTAACCCCAACCAATGAACTCCATAGTGTTTCATGCAAGAACTATATCATGGAACTATCCCTAATGCTCTAAAAAATTTGGGTACCCAAAAGGGTTCTTATTTGAGAAACCGATGATGTTTAGTAAAAATTTCCCCAGATTGGAAATGCTCCATTCTGATCATGAATGGGAAATTTTCTTGGTTTTCCTTGAATGTATTAAGGGCCTTTTTCCATTTGACTTAATTAATCACAAAATATGTAAAAGCTCTCAATTGAATATCTCCTACAAATGGTAATAGGTTGAATAATTGATCACTTTCCAGGATATGATCATGCATGTATAATTCACATAGCAAATGTTGGTTAATATGATTGTTAGCTCTCAGAATCCTCAACAACTGCATGGAATCTTCTATGTTGTGACTTAACTCCTGGTGAGTACTTTCCAAACAAAAAAACAGATATTTCTCATGAAGAAGAGGGGCATAACAGTTAGCAGGGGGCCTACATGCCATTATTTGTTACGTTAAGGTGAACATCTCGTCCTTATCAATTTTCAACAACTGAACTTGTCCCTACAACTCCTTGATCTTCTTCTGTAGGTTTTCTTGTTGTTGTCGAGTCTTTTCGATCTGAGTTGTATAATTGGAAACCACCCTTTCCACATTCTCCTAAATCTATCTTATTTCTTTCCAATGGGCCTCCGTGGTAATTTCGCCACATTGGAAACTAAAAGTAGTGGCCTTCAATTTCTGGATTTTTGTCGCCAAAATAAATTGCCGAGATTCTTCAAGATGGAGGAGTGTATCGGTGTGTGTGGATGTTGAGATCACCTCCTTATCCTCTATCTATACTTCCACTGAAACTATCCCACCAGTTCTAGGGGTTGTGGTTTTTTGGCCAGTATTAATTTTTCACTTTCCTTTTTCTTGTTTCCATAACCGCATCACCTATCTCCTTGGTTTGGTAATTTCTATCTTTAACTGAATATTTTATTTGAAAATTAGTTGGTACTAGTGCTGAATGGGGGCTTTCCTTTTTGCAATATCTTCTACAAATTCCTTTTTACCATAGTCTCCTCCATTTGTCTTGAGGCTGGTATTGGTCCTTATGGAGAACTATCAGCAAACTTGTCAGTAGGTTCCATTTTTATCACGACTTTCTCCATTTGTTCGAATTCCAGCACTCGTGGAGCAACATCGGCACATTCTCCTACAAGCTTTGGCACTACCGAATTTCCTTCTATTTGTTTAGAAGCAAATATTGGTTCTTGTGGAGCAGTATCAACAACATTTTCTTCCCCCAATTGCTCTGAAGTCGATACTAGTTCTTGTGGAGCAGTATTGGAAACAACCTCTACCTCCAATGGCTCTGAAGTCAACACTGGTTCTTGTGGAGTAGTATCGACAACAACTTCTTCTCCCATTTTCTTTGAAGACGATACTAGTTCTTGTGAAGTAGTATTAGCAACAACCTCTTCTTCCAATTTCTCTAACATCTATACTAGTTCTTGTGGAGCAGTATCAACAACAACCTATTCTTCCATTTTATTTGAGGTTGACACTAGATCTTGTGGAATAGTATTGACAACAACCTCTTCTTCCATTTTCTCTGAGGCCGACACTAGTTCTTGTGGAACAGTGTCAACAGCAACCACTTCTTCCACTTGTTTTAATGTCAACACTGGTTCTTGTGGAGCAGTATCAACAACATCTTCTTCTTCTACAATTAATCCTACAAAATTCAATTTTGGAGGAAAGACTTCTTCTATCACCGCGTGGGTAGGAGAATGGAATTTCCCAATCCTCTCGGCAAGGAGGCCATATGTGGAGAATGAGGGGTAGTAGCTTTAGTTTCCATTCTACCAATGTCATATGTTTCAGTCTCCTAAATTTCTCCCCCATTTCCCAAATCATCTTGTTGGTCTCTCATTTCTTCATCCCCTTTTTCCTCTACCTCCTTCGATATTTTTTCCATTACTTTCTCTTCAAGCAATTACTCTTCTAGCCTTCAGGCATCATGGTTGTGACTTCTTCCTCCGATAGCTCAACTAGTTGCTGCCAAGTTACAGGGATTTGTATCAAGGCATGAATTACCATTAATCTAACAAGCCCATGATTCATAAGAATGACCAACACCTAGCGTGAACGACATGTAGACTCGGCCATCAATTGTAGATTATTCAAAAGGAAGAACGAGATATTTATGGAATGCATCTCATGAAATCATAGACAAACTAGGAGCTGAAAATGATATTTAAAGAGGATAGAAAAATGACCTTCATAGGTGATATATCGCATTAAGAAATATACAACATCTTCCCAAGGTTGTGGTAGTGATTTCCAGTGATAACCCTTCCCTTTCTGCATCACGTTATCCCCCACCTATAGGAATAGCTCTAAAAACTCTGGTATGGCCACTCTTCTGATAAACCACTTATGTCTGTCATGTGGCAACCCACTAACAACTATAATAACTTCCTCAATTACTTAAACTTCTATTCCACGAACCCTAGAGCCATTTCCTTCCAGATTTAGTGCAAACTCAACTGTCACTCCTTCATAAAACCCCAATACCCGCTCAAAGTAAGTATGCCAGCCCACATTTTGGAAGATCTTCCATACTTTCGGTCGATGCCAAACTTGATCTATGCTCTACAGTTCATGTCTAATATCTTGGCCACCCACTATACCTGTTAGTTACTACGTAGCAGCACTCGAAGTAGCAGCAAGTCGTTAAGGGAACAATTAGCTGATAAAATACACGGTAATAGTAGTGACAATAAAGGAAGTCAATTTGGGTGATGGTTATGGTAAAACCAATGGTAATCATGGTAACAATTATGGTAATTATTCGGATACATTGGAAATGACTGCATTTTAATGCTGGCATGCGTATTCGTACATAGCGCAATTTCCTATGAGTATTGTATATGTGAAGGATATGGGTGAGGATATGATCCGTGTGAGTAATGATTCCATATTAATGGTATGATTGGATTATTTAAATAGTTTCTTAATGAAGTACGATAATAACAACAAATGGTATTTTTAGTATTAAATATGATAATCTCCCCCTCCCAACTAAGGTATGGTCGTCCTCAACCCTGATTGGTCACTCATTAATGAAATGTCAATTAAATTCACGGAGTCATTCAAGCACGTATCTGATGACTTACCTTAGTGGAGTATCAGCGTCGACAGAGTATGAGCACCAGTGGAGTATCAGCATTGGTAGAGTATCAGCACCAGTGGAGTATCATCATCGATGGAGTATCAGAACCAATGGAGTATGAACATCGGTAGAGTAAGAGCACCAGTGGAGTATCAACATCGATGGAGTATCAGCACCAATGGAGTATCAGCGTTGGTAAAGTAACAACAACGGTGGAGTATCAACATCAGTAGAGTAACAACACTAGTGGAGTATCAACATTGGTAGATGTTGAAATGGAGTCAACTGACATGTTGCAATAGGAATAGCAGTACAAAACGCTATAACTGGAGTATCAACAAGGGAAGGGAAGAATGGTGTAAAAGGGAAAAAGAGAGCTTCAAGTGGAGTAGCAGCAAGGGAAAGGGAAGAGCATTTTAAAAGGGAAAAAGAGAGTTGCAAGTGTAGTAGCAGGAAGGAAAAGGGAAAAGCATTGTAAAAGGGAAAACAAGAGTTGCAAGTGGAGTAGTAGCAAGGGAAAGGGAAGAGCACTCTAATAGGGGAAATGAGAGTTGTGGGTGGAGTAGCAGCAGAACTAAACTTTATATATATATATATATATATATATAATATGAGGTGCAGAGGAAGAATTTTTTGCAAAAATTATTTCAAAACCATAATCATCATAAATGTTTCTAATAAAGGAGTCCCTAGAGGTCGGACAGTGATACAACTTAATGCAATGCCCATTTGCAAGTAAAGGAGTATGTGCATCGTCTATTATTATGAGTTTAACAATTCCATTGTCAAACACTATGTCAACCTTATATGGACCCATCCATATTGAGCAGAGCTTTCCTTTAAAATCCTCGAACCGGGAATCATAGAGTAATGCCCAATCACCTTTTTTAAACACCTTTTTCTTAATAAATTTATCATGTCACTTAGTTCGCTGCTACTGGATTGTGGCAGTTTTTTGTACAACTACCAAATGCATTTCATCTAACTTGTTGAGTTGATCCAGTCAATGTTTTTGGGTTGTAGTAAGATCAAGGCCTACTTCCAGAGTTGTCCTAAGCATTTTGACCTCGAAATCCACTAGAAACATAGGAGATTTTCCTTACACTAGCTCATATGGTGAAAACCTCATTGTATTCCGCCATGTAGTTCAGTATGCCCAAAGTTCTTCAAGGAGCTTTTCAACCCAATTCCAATGATGGTTAGCCACAGTCTTTGTAAGAATATTTTCCAATACTTTATTTGTTCTCTCGATCTGGCCATTCGCCTAAGGGTGATATGGGGATGTCATCTGGTGTTTGATTCCATATTTCCCCATAAGTGTTGTTATTGAATGCGATGTAAACTGTGCCCCTCCATCTGAAACGATTTCCTTAGGGGCCCCATATCAAGCAAATATTTCTTCAAATAAGAAGTTTGAGATAGTTTGTTTAATGGATTTTGAAACGAATTTAGCTTCCACCCATTCCATCACGTAGTCTATACAAATAAGGATATGGACTTTCTGATGAGGAGGATTAAATGGCCCAACAAAATCAATAGCCCATTTCTCAATGGGCTCAAGGACTAGTTGAGTCTTCGGTGGCATTTCATCTTATCGAACAGGTTGGCCCATTCTTTGACAATTGTCACACCCTCGAACATATTTTCTAGCATCCCAAAATATAGAGGGCCAATAGTATCGCATCTGCAACACCTTGTGACCGGTTTGTTTATCAGAAAAGTGTCCTCCCCAAGGTTCATCGTGGGTAGCTTTTAGAACACCATATATCCCATCCTTGCCTACACAACTTTAGATTTGCTAATGTGGTCCGATGTAGAAGAGGTACCCTTCTATCCATGTGTGGTGGGCACTCTACTGGATAATTCTCCATTGTTCCCTATATGGAAAATGATGAGGTACCTTACCTGCAATAAGATAGTTAGAAACATCTGCATACCAAGGGGTGTGAGTAGAAATTGTGAAAAGATGTTCATCAGGAAAACTATCTTCTACAGATGTATCTTCATTATTAATATCAGCCTAGACAGGAAATTTTCTACCACATTATCCTTTCCTAGTTTGTCTACAATAGTGATATCAAATTCTTGTAACAATAATAACCATCATGTAATTCATCCAAGAGTTATAGGTTTGTTCATCAGATACTTGATGGTTGAATGATATGTATGCACAAAGGTGGGGTTCCCTGTAATATAATGTCGAAATTTGTTAACAACATAAATAAGAGCCAAAAATTCCTTCTCAATTACCATATATTAAGTTTAGTGGGAGTTAAATTCTTGTTGATGTAGTAGATTGCATAGAGTTTCTTGTCTTTCTGTTGTCCCAAAACTGCTCCAACTGTTGTATGGGAAGTGTCCGTAGAGATATGGAATGGAAGTTTCCAATTAGGACCATGCAATATTGGAGCTTCACAGAATAATTTCTTGATCCCTAAGAAGTCAATTCACAAGCATCAATCCACACAAATTATGCATCTTTAGATAGTAATTGGAAAAGTGGAAATGTTATTTTAGAAAAAAAAATCTAAGCATCGATAATACCTAGCATAACCAATAAAGCTATGTATTGTTTTCTGTGTCTTTGGAGTGGGAAAATATAAGATTACCTCGACCTTAGCAGGGTCAACTCGTATTCAATAATGTAAACCTTGAAACGGGAACTATGAACTCAAAATGATAATTCTAGCCAAAAAAACCCAAAGAAAACTTAAAAAAAAAAAAACAAAACAAAACAAAACAAAACAAAAAAAAACAAAAACAAAAACTGCATAAAAATGAAAAATGTTGAGACTGGAATACTGAAATTCTAGAAAAACATAAAAAACAGCCTAAAAACGAAAAATGTTGATGCTGGAATACTAAAATGCTAGAAAACCTTACAACTTTGACAATTTTTCAATCATGACATTATGGAAAAAATTTATGACTAAAAATACTTTAAAAATGAACACCTAAATGAAAGAGTCATTATACCAAGAGTAGTTTCATTTTTAAATGTTAAAAATATAAAGACTTTAAAATCTTAGCCTAAGACAGCTTAACACATTGCAAAAAAAGTTTAAAAGTCCACCATCAAATTGACACAATGTAGGCAAACTCGACCTACTGTAATGAAAATTTAAATTTCAACCATGAAATTGATACATTGTGAAGGCAGACTCGATCCTTTATAACAAAAACTTTAAAAGCAACAATCAAATTGACACATAATGAGATCGGGTCGCTAGTCGAGGATCAACATGGACCCTCTAGGAAAAATAAAATAAAACAATATAATAAATAAATAAAAATGTGAAAGATACAAAAGAAAAACAAAATTAAAATATTGAAAAAGTGTTAAAAAAATAATAATAAGTAATAAAAATATATATCTTAAAACATAAAAATAAATAAAATAAATAAACATAACAAAGAAAGGAAAAATAAAAATAAAACAGTTTAGAAACATTAAAAAAATAAAAATAAAAATAAAAATAATAAATAAGTAAGTAACAATATATATTACAACAACAACAAAATAAAAAATAAAAACATGCCAATATACATATATAAAAGAGATGGGTGAAAAAACACAAATATGAAAACATATATAAAAAAGACAAAAAATAAATCAATCATAAAAAATGTCCCAAAAATAAATAAATAAATTTTGAAAAAAATGTTGGAAATAATACTGAGAGGGGGGGTGAATCAGTATTATCAAATTCTTTTCAATATACCTTCCAGATTTATACTTTAATATATTCTTCAAATATTGATCATTAGATTGTATGTCAGTACCATATAATAATGAGCAAGAACAAGAAAGATAGATAATCACACCAAGGAACACCATATATTAGGTGGAAACCCAATGTGGGTGAAAACCACCTGCTGCAATATGTCTCTATCTTCTTTCAATTAGAAACTTTTTTTACAATGATTTTGTACTGGTGCAGTCCTTTACTAGTACGCAGGCTGCAACCTGCAGAGAGCTACAACCCTCTCTTGTTTTCGAGTCTCTCTTGGATGGGAGCAACAACCCCCTTTGCTCTTTTTACTTCTTTAAGGACCACGTTTCATTAATTTTCAAACTGGATCCATGGACATCAAATAATCAACAAGTACATATGAATCAACCAAACTCCTCATACAATCAACCAATGAATCACCCAATTTCTCATAATGTTGTAAACAGAAAGACAATACCAGTAAACTAAACCCAAAACTCTGCAGCAAATAGATAAAAAGGCAACCAACAAATACTTCAAGGAAAAGTCCGCAACTTGACAAATATAAACCTGCGAATATCCGCAGCTCTTCTGTGTCTAAACTGCATAGATCCACACCTGATCTTTCTTGTGCTCTGCGTACTTCTGCTCAGATCCACACCTGCACTGTCTGTCTGTCAGCGTACCTCCGCACTCTGTCATCTTCTGTGCTACGTACCTCGCACTGCGCCTTCTACTTCTCTGCGTACCCCACGCACTGCACCTTCTTCTTCGCTGCGTACCCTGCACTGCGCCTTCTTCTATGCTGCGTACCCTCGCACTACGCTTTCTTCTGCGCTGCGTACCCCCACACTTATGTCGTGGATCACCTACAAACTTCTGATTAGGGCCAAATTTAACAGTCCTCCAATGTGCCACAATCTGTCAGATCCACAGATTTGTTCATGCGCCCGAGAGATCACGACCTATCAATAGATTCGCCTTAATTTTTTTCCTTGATTTAGATTTAGATTTTAAAAACCAATCACCTAAAATTTCAGATCTTAAGATATTCAAATTTCACCAGTGTATAGCCAAGAAATCTCCTTTCCTTTTTATAGGCAAGCCTTTACTCAAACCATGGTCCAAAACCATAGGTATTCAATACTAGGACCCCAATACCTTGGATCACTATTTTTAGATGCAAAACCATGGACCAAAACCATAGGATCAAATATGTCGGGCTAAATACCATGGACCATTCATAAAGATTCCCATGTGCACGCGCTTTTCTGCATTGGAGTGAGTGAAACTGAGGCCCGCACCTTCTGAACGGAGCACCTGCGTGTATGTCCGCACTTTTTGGTCGGCGTACCTGCGGGTCTACGGATTCTCTTAGGATCATCTGCGGGTATCTCATTTTCATGATTTTGAGTGCCTGAACTGAGATCTTCCACATGAGTGAGTTGCCATCAAGTACAACACCTGTACCATAGAGCCAAACCAGAATCATAATGCCAACAATCTCCCCCTTAAATATTAAAAAAACTATAAAAAATACAAAAAAATATTTTAAAGCAAACCTTAAAAAAAATTAGAAGATTAATAAAAAAATAAAAACAATTTTAAAGAATTAAAATAAATAATAATCCTGTAAAATAAAAAAAAACAATACAAAAAGGTTATATTAAACAACAAAAGACCATATTAACAAAAAAAATATAAAAAATAAAAAACCATAATTAATTAAAAAATTGTAAAACATTAAAATTAAAATCATTTTTTAATTATTAACAAAACTTATTAAAAAGAATAAAATTGGAGGGCTTGGCAAGCCAACCAAGCAGTCAGGCTTGGCCGATTCTCAGAATTGGCCACGTGGCCTGCTGCTACGCTGGCCTTCCAGGCCCTTCAATTTTTTTTTTTAATATTTTGTTATAAGTTTTTAAATGATTATTTAATGTTTTACAGATTTTTAATTATTTGTTTTTTTTATATTTGATTTTTTATGTTATTAAATTTTTATGTTTTTTTTTTTTATTTTTTTAATTTAATTTTAATAGTTAAAAAAAATGTTTGTTTTTTATTTTCTTGATTATTAAAATATTTAATTTTTTTTGGTTAATTTTCTATTTTTTTTAATCAGATTTTTTAATCAGTTTTGTTTTTAATTTTTTTTTTACTAGTTTTTTTTAGATTTGTATTGTATTATTAATTTATAGTTTTTTATTTTACTTTTTTATTTATTTCAATTTTTTTATCGTTTTACAATGAATTTTTTTTTTATTTTTTTTATATTTTATGTTTATTTTTGTTTTTTTTATTGTTTTTTTAAGTAATCAACATTAAAACATTGCTAATTAGGATAGAAAATTTAAAGTGTCAAAAAATGTAACATTTAAAAAAATATCCACACTTAATACATTAGAGAATTTTAAGTGTCAAAAATAAGCCCTCTAAAAAGAGGTGTTGATGCTGCATCAACATGTTTCAAAATCAACATGAAAATCGCTAGCATTTAAAAACAAATATTTATATTTGATACATAAAAAAATTTAAAGTGTCAAAAATATGCTCCAAAAAAAAAGTGTATTCTAAATCAGCGTTTTTCAAAATCGAATAATTTTTTTGCTATCTCAAAAAAATGGTGAATCGTCTCAGTGCTTGTTTCAAAGTTTACATTGTTATTCCTGTAGCTGAAAGTAAATGCCCAATGACAATCCCTTCTTCCATCATCATATGGCATTTTACTATGCTAAGAGAAATATGAGTCTATTTGCACCGTTTAAGTACTTTTTCGAAATTTTCCAAGCCATCTTCAAAAGAATCACCATACGAGGCAAAATAATCCATATAAATTTCAACACTATCATTAATCAAATCATAAAAGATTCTCAATATTGCCCGTTGGAAAGTAGTAGGTGCATTATAGAGTCCAAACAAGAGGACCCGATAAAGAAAAAGTTCCCCAAGGGCAAGTAAAAGTGATCTTATCCTGATCTTTAGGAGCTATCTGGATCTAGTTATATCCACTAAATCCATCCAAAAAAGAAAAGAACTTCTTTCTAGCGAGTGTATCGAGAACCTGGTTGATGAAAGGTAAGGGAAAGTGATATTTCTAGGTACCTTTATTTAGTTCCCTATAATTGACATAGATCCTCCACTTGTCGTTCTTCTTGAGGACAATGACTAACGGGGATACCCATTGAATGTCATGGATTGGATAAATAAACCCAACATCCAATAACTTCTGCAGTTCTTCCTTAACAATGTTTTTCAAAGCAAGGTTCATTCTTCTTTGTGGTTGTCAGACAGGGTGACATTCCTCCCTTATATATATGTGATGGGTACATAAATCAAGATGAATCCCTTTCATATCCATGTATTCCCAAGAAAAGGCCTCCTTCTCATTCCAAAGATTTTTTAACAATTATTCAGTTTAGGAGGGTGATAGATTGGGATTGATATTCAATGTCCTCCCTAGATCGATCTCTACTAGAATAATGTTATGGGCTATTGTGATAGGAACATTTTCAGTTTCAGTTTCTAGTTGAATGGCTTCTTGGGTGGTACAGCTCATAACAGACTCTAATATTCATAGGGTCAGGCAAGAAATAAAATTAGGATCACTAATAAACATACTAATAGCATCATCTTTTATTTCCTCTTTGAAACAAAGAGCTTCCTTAATAGTGATAATTGGTCTAATGTTTTCGTTTTCAGGTTCAGACTCATCCTGGAGGGAAGGCTTTTGTGCTAGGGCAAACCCTGGTTCGACCAACGAGCTTAGTTTTGAAGGAGGATAAAGAACAAGGTTTTTCATAATCTCTCCATTTGATATTACTATGTTTCCCGATCGACACCCAATGTAGGCATCGACCATACCGATCCATGGCCTTCCTAAGATCAGGGGCTGCCCCCCAACTGGAGATTGAGTGTGCAATACTAAGAGATCGACATGGTATTCCCAAGAATCCATGGAAATAGTTACATCTTCCAATTTCCCTATAGGTCTCATAATAGATCGATTTGCAAGTTCTAGAACCATTGGGGTTGGTTTAAGATTAAGCCCAAAGTAAGTACAGTTGTTGATGTTATAACATTAATTGGAGTCCCAAGGTCTAACAAAACATTTTAAATAGCAACCTCATTGATTTGGACTGTGAGAATCAGGTTTCCTGGGTCACTGTATTTGACGAGTATAGTTTTTCCCAACATTATGTTTGATAAATTCCCCATGACATGGATAGTAGGTGGGTCTTTTGGCTTCCTTCTAGGCTTCTTGGAACACAATTCCTTAATTGTTTTAGCATAAATTGGCACGTCCTTCATAGCCTGGAACAATGGAATCCTAATAAATAAATTTTGTAATTCTCCGAAAAGATCAAATTTAGGTTGAGGGATATGTTTTCTTAGGGAAAACCTCTCAGGATAAGGTGGGCTTGTGTGACCCCCTCGAGTGACAATTTTGGGGGTTGTTGTTCCACAACAATTTGTGTTGGATTACCCCCAGCTTCCCCAGAGGGGTGTCTAGGACTTAATCATCATTTTGTTCAACAATTATTGGTGAAGTCTTTGTATTCACCACTTGTCCTAATCGAAGATTCATTGCGTTATGAAGTGGCAATACCATATGCAGGAAGGTTGAGTGTTTCAACCTATTGGGCTCCCCTATTATTCAGGATCAGGTTGGGTTGAATAGTCAATTGAGAATGAAGAGGAGGAGTACTAGTGGAGGCATTGTGGGAGCTACAATTGTTGCTATGTCAAAGGCTAGGGAAGTTGATTTTTAGGAAGAGGGGGTCCACGCCAATTTTGAGACCAAGAATGGACTAGACCAGGTTGAGGTAACCATGATTGCTAGGGCGTAGGATACTAATAATACTATAGCCATGAAGGTGGAAATGGTGCAGGCTGAGACCGAAAATTCCAATTATTAAAATATTGAGAAGGGCCTTGATTCATATTCTGTGGTCACGGTTGTCATGACTTCTTTGGTCCCATAAAATAAATTTGGTTTGTCTCTTCATTTTCTACTTAAAAAACTACCTTCATCCCAGGAAGTGATGGACACGTGCTAATGGAGTGGTTTTTCTCACATATTTCACAGGTTTCGACAGTATTAAGTGGACACTCCTTTAGCGTCTGCTTCTTCCTACATTGTGGGTAGAAGATGGCCATTGCTTTCTCTACTTCCATCTGTTTATGTTTTTCTTGCAGAATGTCTAGTTGTGAGGACAATGTGCTTAGGATGTCATTCCTCAAATTGTCCAGTAAGTTCCTAATTTCTGATTTTGTGACCCCACTACTAGATGATTTGAGAGCTTGTGTTCCTTGTTTATGCCTCGTAGCCCCTCATGAACATTTGACACACATTTCACAGATAGTATCGAACTCTTCCTTTGAGATATCCCCATTTCCTACCACATTCAGAATTCCCAGAGATTCTTCTCTTAGTGCTTGGAGTAGTATTATCTTTAAAATATCTTTTTCCAAATCATTATGGCCCAATCTTTGTAGGTTGTATTTAAAGCATTCCACAAAATCCTTCATATTCTCATCCTCCTTCCGCATAATCTTGAAGATTGATTCTTTAATGTCTCGAGACTTGCAGTAGTCCTGATATTTTTCTTGGAACATTTGCTTCATATTGTCCCATGTCATGATATAATTTCCTCCTAGACCCATAAACCAGGGCAATGTTGTCCCTTTCAAAGTAGCAAGGAATATCTTTAGTTTTTGAGCATCTAAAACATAATCATATCCTCGGTAGACAACATCGAACTTGAAGAGGAATGTATCTAGATCCTCATAATAGAGACCATGGAAATTGGGTAATTTTGTTAAATGAATAGGCTTCATGGGTGCATCACCCCTAATTTCTCCAATTGGAAATTCAATTGTAGAAGTTGTGTTGTTGGCCATGAATATCCTCCAATATTCGCTTGGAATTTCAGCAGGTTCTGGTTGTTCGACGATATGCGGTTGAGTTTGTTTAACAACGCTTCCCCAACCAAGTAGAGGATTTACTTCCCATACATCTTATTCTTTAGAACCTTCAACACTTAATTCATCATATCCTATGCTCCCTTCTTCCTCTTCTCTAGACTCTATTTCTACTATTGAGGAGGGCTCTGGTTGCGGAACTATCTGGGCCTGGATCATGTCTGAGATGTTACCCTAATAACACCCCTTGATGAGTTTCCTGATTCATCTCTTACGATTATTTCCTAGATATAGGTGATTCTGCCTAGATCATTCCTTCCTTGACCTCTTTTTGGGGGCTCTTCCTCTACCCCTTTTGTTTGTTTCATTGTTCATATAATCTAAGAAGTAAAGAATTAGATTAAAAATACCAAAACAATTCTAAAGCTTGGGTCTTGGAAAAGGGTTTATACAAACCTTGCCTGACTAGGATGAGGGAGTGGGTTTTTATGGTAAAAAAGGCAGGGAATTAAAACAAACAAGGCAATCTAATGCTTGGGTCTTGGAAAAGGTTTGGTACAAACCTCACCTGACCAAGATGAGAGAGTGGTTCATATAAGCAAGAAATCAAAACAATCAAGCAATCTAGTGCTCGAGTCCTCGGAAAGGGTTGGTACAAACATTTCCTAAACACGATGAGAGAGTGGTTCCTATAATCAATCAAAAAGTATAAGACAATTAAAGTGTTCTAATGCTTGGTTCCAGGAAAATTTTTGGTGAAAATCCTCACTTTACTAGGACAAGAGAGTGGTTCCTACGATCAATTACAAAGGGAAAAAATTAAATTAATTAAAACAAACTAATGTTAGGGTCCTAGAACAGGTTTGGTACAAACCTCAACTAATCAAGATGAGAGAGTGTTCATATGGTCAATATTGGTTGTACTTTTATGCCTTTGATAGCCTCCCTGGCAATGGCACCAAAATGTTGGGGTTTTAATGTCATTTTATAGATTCAATCCCTTTCACATTTATTTGTCAATCTGGGGTTCATTAATTATTTCAAGGTTATCGTGCAAAGTCTATGCAAGCCACAGGTTCCTACCCAGTATTGAGAAATTACAAAATACAAGGCCCAACAAATGCTATGAATCAAGTAACAGTAAAGTAAATAACACTAACAACAATATGAAGTAACAACAATTAGGAATCACATCAAGGTTATAAAGTGATAAAGAAAGAACAACAATTATAAAACTTTAACAATATAACTAAGAAGCATACCTATTCACATGATTGAATCTAACAACACCTGATCGAGAAAGCGGGCCCAACTCTCTGATCAAGGTTGTAGTGAAGAGTTAGATATCACATGAGATTACAGAAAACTAGAATTCGCATTAACCAAAAAGAGTTACAAATAAAGTTTGTTGTTACGTGCCCAAAGGGAATTTTTTTCATTTTTCTCCAATGAGCTTTACTTATAAATTTCATCACTAAATGAATATCATTCAACAAACTCATAAATCATGGCAATCATGTATGTACACAAATATACAATGATTTCTCAAATAGAAACAAAATATAAAGATAGAAATCATAGTCAATTTGTCATCTCTTCGACAATTGAACAATTTAACGATTCAATATTTAAATAGCTTGCCAACATGTCAACAACATCATGTTGGGTTATATTTCATTGAGCAATGTTTGATGTGAATCTACTAGAGAATTCTGTCAGCAAATCATCTAAGCATCGTTCCTCTAGGAATACACTTCATTAATTAACATTTCAATAAGACATGCCAATATGATATACCTTTGATTGATTGAGATATAAATCGACCTCATAAGAGCTATGAAATGGATAAAAAGGAACAGGTTAAAGTGGGTAAAAATAGGTATTTTTAACGGCCAACAAAAGTCACTTTCCCACCCATTCGTGGTCCTTGATAAATTGATGAGCACATATTTCTTGTGTAAGTTGAGACTATCAAAGTCAGTGCACAACATTGTTTGGCAGTCCCTCTCTCACTTTGGTTGCGAATGTACTTCTATTTCAGTGGGTTTTCTCAATTGTCATCTTTTGCGCACCTTTTCTTTCACAAGTTTCGTTTTCATGTTTGGGACTATCATTTCTACTTTCTTTAACTTTAACAAGTTCATTTTCAAGTTATCTTCAATCTGGAATGTGTTTCTTTCAATTTCTTTAGCTTTTGCAATTGTTGTTTTCACTTTTTCTTACGCTTTCAAGTGTCACTTCTAATTATTCTCACTCTTGTGTGTGTCACACCTTTGAACATCAGTAGAGGTAGATCTAGTGCATTCTTCTTAATTGGATGGTCTTACTTATCATTAGAATATGTGCTAGACACATTCCAACATATTTGTGCACCTTCTTATCACACTTGACACTTGTGTTGCAACATCTATTCTAAGAGTCGCAATGTAGTGTTTCAACTGTCACACTTAGAAATAAGTGTTGCTTTGGTATCATTTCAGGGTGTGACTGCTATTCATAATTCATGTGCATTCCCCTGGCTTGTATTAATGGAATTCATGTGCATGATTTTTGTTGAGTCATATTTGGATGCCTACCCTCTCTTACTCTCTTGATCCCACAATTAGCCATTTTGGAGCTCTTATTTTTCCTCCTGCCTAGTGAAAGTTGTGAACATATGAACCCCTTTTAGGTGATTAAAATATATTATTCATGAGCCTCATTAATCATATATATTCCTCCCAGACTTATGCACTGGGCCACTCTTAAGGTCAGCTCCTTTTATTGAAAGTTGAGAACCTTCAAAGCATATTCACCTAACCATTCTTGCTTGTACTAACTCCCTGCAATGAGTTTTGAGAAATTCTTCCTTGTAAAGTGCATGGAGAATTTCTAGTGGCCCTCTGTAAAAGAAAAATTGTGCCATACAAGGTCTCTTCCCTATCACATTTCATTAAGCCTCTTCCTAGGAAAAGTGACTTGCCTTATCCTACTTGCCTTAGCAAAATGCGCAATTTCCTCTTACAATGAACCTTCCTGAGTGTAGGAAGAAAAATACATTATCATACGATCTAGGATGAACTTTTAGTGAACATTCAATCATTTTTCAAGAAAATTGCACCTTCCCTTGATCCTTCTTGTCTCCTTAGAGCATGGCACAGTTTTAGTGGATAGTATGACCTCCTCTAAATCATTGTTGAAGAAAATTGTGCCCTCCCTTAATCTTGCCTCTTAGTCATAGTGCATGGCACAATTTTAGTAAACAAGCCCTCAAACCTTGTCCACTAAACTTCCATTTTGTGTTGAATCTTGTCTTATCCTTCCTCCTTAGCGCATGGTGGAGTCCTAGAGAATAGTGATGCCTCCTCTCAATCACTGTCAAGTGAAACTACGCTCTCATTCACTGTCAAGTGAAACTACACTCTCAAGCCTAGCACATGGCATAGTTTTAATCATGAAGCTAATCACACTATCCCTTGCACTTGCCCATTGCATTAGACCTTGAATATCCCCTCCTCATAGTGCATGGTGAATTTATAATGAATGGTGGTGCTCTTCTCATCCATTCTTGAGCTCAAATATGCCATCCTTATCAATGCCTTCCTTCTCAATTCGTTCATAGGCCTATCACAAGCAACTTCTTCCATGAGTAAGGTAGAGATAGAATGAATGATTTCAATATTTATTTTTCCTTGTCATAAGTGAACTTCATTAGAAAGTGTACCATCTCAGCATGACAAAGTGATGCTCAAGGAATATGTTAAGGAGAAGAAACAAAGAAGCACTTGCAGAGAAGAAGTACCAAGAAGGACCATCATGAGGACATGAAGTAGATCCTGGACCATGATAGAATGAAGACATTGCATTATTACTCAGAAGGTCTCGATGTTGATCCAAAACCCTTTGGAGGGTGAAAATCAAGTACAAATCAGATCCATCATGAACAATGCAATACACAACAGCAAAGAGAGCAGCTTGGCATTGCCATATCATCATGAAGTTCCATGCCGTCATTGCCAAGTTGTGGCTTGTAGAAGTTTCATCACAATGTCATATGTGTCAATGTGTCCTGCCACATTATCATGTTGAATGTAATGATGTATGTTCAAGAAAATGACAAAATATAATGTGTGGAAGTCCAGGAGTCACATGTGGAATATGAAAAGTCACATGTGGAAAAAAGAGTCTTATAGAAGTTTAAATGTCATTTAGGAGTCCAAAAGTCTTATGGAAGTCAAAAGGAAACATTGGAATTCTAGAGTCATGAGGGTAGTTCAAGATTCATGGGGATATGAAAGTTCATTCCTCTTGTTATAAAAGAAACCTCATAACTCAAGCAAAGGGATTTATGGAATCTTAGACTTTAGAGAGATAGCCTTGGCTTCTTCCCCTTGGCATAGGAGAGAAGATCATTCTTTTGGAGAAGAAAGAAGTGACTTAATGTTCCATTATTGGAATTAGTGCCTCACCATTGTAACTGTGAACTTGGACCTTTCACCTAATAATTGAAGCTCAGTGAGCCAACACATTTTCATGCATGTATCATGAATGTTTTAAGACTATTATTTGGATGTTTTCTTTATATTATGGTGTTATTTTGTACTTAATAAATTGAACTATTTTAGTGGATTTGGTGCTTATCTTATTTAATGTGCTTATCTTATTTAATGTGTGTTGTATTTTCTTTCATGAATTGTTGCTATCTTGTGAATTAATTTTCATTTTAATCAAAAAATATTTGCTTTCTCTTGTGTGCCTCTCTAAGGATAGTACTATTACTTTCCTTCTAGAGAGTCACTTTTTTCTCCCCTCTTGTGAATGCCTCCTTTTACGCATTCCAATTGGTGTTTCACAATGTCAACACACTTGATGATTTCAAAGGTTATGTGTTAATCTCTTATGTTATCCATCAAAACCTTAAGTTATGGTGATCATGCTAATACTACAAATGGGTCTCCTACTCCAAATGGTGTGAGGTCTAATTGGGACTTTACATCGAGGAGACCCCCTATATGTTGGAGGCATCCAACACTGTCAACACAACCCCAAGTGATTGAACATTCGAGAATGAGGGAAAATGAACAGTTCGATGAAACCCATTGGGAAAAACGCCAGGAATCAAATCGACAATTTTCAAGTAAGTGTTTATGAGAGGGTGAGGACAACCTTGAAATGTAGACAACAAACCAAAACCAAACCTAATACCAACTGGAACTTATATAGGTTTACACTTATAAATTATATCTCTAGGTTAGTAAATGAGGAGGCACACCAATATGACAAGTCAATTGAACCAAGTACTTAACCATGACTACATATATATGAAATGAATCACCACAGTCATCCATTCACATAGAAATGAAAGGGACATTAAAGGATGAATATCAAATAAAATATGGCATGATTAATTTGTATCACTAATTAAATAAAACACATAAGGAAACCAACCAAGGTTATACATTCTAGGTTAAGACCATGAATAAGAAATAAAACATTTGAAAGTGCAGGTTACATAGAGATAAAGAATAAGTATAGAGAATCACTATGATGGTGTATAACCGATACTCCATTAAAATTTTAAATATGACTATGATCAGCGACAAAATTTCCAGTTTTATAGCATCTCTTAATTTAACACTTTTCTCGAAATTGAGAGCAACTATTTATTAACACCAATCATAGCAATTAAGAATGAAATAATTGCATTAAAATGCATGGCAAAAAACATCCCATCTTAAACCAACAAAAATCAAGGTGATGATAAAACAAAGAATTCAAGAATTTAGCTAATACAAATGTTGGAAATACGTTGTCAATGATGGCAAAGGAAAAGCACTGATGGCCAAGGAAAAGAATATGATGGAAAAAGTGTTGCAAGGCTTAGATGTTTCCAAGCAGATTGGTGAGGTAAGCAGTGATGGTGTAGAGAATTTGGAGCTATTTATTGTATATAAAATCACATCAAATATAGATGAAACCCACTTAGTTAGTGTTGACAGTGTTGGACCCACCAACATGTTAAGGGATCTCCCTAGTAAGAAGTCCCAACTAGACCTCAAACTGTTTGGAGTAGGAGTCCCAGCAATGGGTAGTAAAGTAATTCCATGACTGCGATAGTGCGAAGAGGTAAGTGTGATATCTTTGTTGGAAGCAAGTGTGTGACCTTGCCATGAGTCAAGTGAGATGCATGGGGGTTCTAACACATAGAGGGGAAAATGAAGTGTGTCCCTTAGAAGCATGTAATAGTACGCATCATGAAAGAAACACACAAGCGGAACGGCATCACAAGTTGGAAAGAAGAATAGTCCACAATCCAAAGTGACGGGTTAAACCAAAAACATGTCTGCAATAAGATTCATACACAAATGCGTAAGTTAAATAACATACATTACTAAAGCAACCAGAATATTCCAACTACAATAACAACATATGCATGAAAATTGTTGGCTCTATTATATATATTATTAAGTGAAAGTTCCATCCATACATACACCATTGAAAAACATGGTGGGCTCCAGTATTGCAGCAATAATGTTGCAACTCCTGGGACTCCCTTCTTTACTTTTATCAACTCGGTCGTTCGTAACAAACTTAGAAGCGACGGTGTTGTATGCACAAGTATTATCTCTTGTCGCAGCTGTCACTTGGTCAGCTGGCACAAGTCCGCTAGGAGCTTAATCCAACTTCTATGAGCTCTTAGAAGAAGCTTTTTAATTGATGGATGAAAGCTAACTCAAAGGAAGATAATCTATTTGCAAAAAGAGATTGAGAAACTGAAGGAAAGCGCAAACCCTGGCAAACCCTAATTCAACCAGCTAGTCCTACTGATGCAAAGATGAGAATGCAAACTACTAAAAGAGATGCCATTACTTCTATGAAGGTAAAATACATGTGTTCATACTACCTTTGTCCTAAGAAAACATTCTTTTTGTATTTTCAATTAAGTTGTCAATTTCATCATGCATATGCTTTCACTGTGCTTTACTGTGCAGGGGTGGATCAAGGCGGCGAAATTCTTGGAAAAGGTTGGGAAGGTTCAGAGAGGGTCTAAGGAGTCCCTAACACCCTTCCAGAGAGTTTCACAAAGTTTGGGTATCAAGAAACCTCACTAGTGAGCTTCTATAGGAAGTCTGCAGGGGTTGTACAGGATGTTCAGGAATTTCTACAGGATGTTCAGAAATTTCTACAGGATGTTTAAAAATTTGTTTTTAGAGGATGGGTGAGTGAGGGAAGATGCATGAATGGATATGCAGGTAGGATAGGGGTCTAAAGTGGCCTAGGAACTGGTGGATGGAGTGGTGAGAAGGTGTAGAAGGCTGACTTGGCTTGAAGAAGACTAAGGTAATGATTGAGCAAGAAGGTAGGGTTACGTGGAAAAAAAAGGACAGATGGGAGACGAGGAACCCAGCTAGGAGATGGAATAGGTGGCTCAGATGACATTTTAGGTGGATGAAAGAGTGGTGGAGATGCCCTGCACGGTGTACTTCAACCGAATCAACAAAGTCTTGCAAATGATCAAAGTCCTAGCTAATCTAGTCTACCTATCAAAAGCATGAATGAACAATAGCTTTATTGGAAAGAAAACCATGTACATCAACTATGAAGAGAAACATTTCAGATCTCTAAACCCATAACTAACTTCTGTAAAGGAAAACAGCACACTGGGGATTGCATGGTCAAGCAAACTAGTGTTTTTGTTGGGGCAGCACTGTTTCTCCAATTCCAGCCCCTGATCCAATAAGGATGAGGTGAAACCGAGAGTGTGGTTGTCCCTTTTATTTGAAGCTTTTTCTGTTATTATCCTACCAAAACACCTGAAGCAATGCTATTCATAACCAATGATCTATCCAAGCAACATAACTAAATCTGCCTAACAGAAATACGTTCAAATGCATAAAGGGAAATAGTGATGCATAAAGGAAAAGTAACAGTACAGAAAGGAATCCCTAGGCTCTCAGTTTGGGCCCAACCCTGAGAGTTATGGCTCCTATGGAAAACTCAGATTTGATATAAAATCGAACTGCTTCTCATTATCAAAAAATAATCATAAGAGTGATGCCAAAAATGGCTACAAAAGAACAAAGTAAAGCTAGCAGCACTGAGGTGCAAAATATGCAATGGTTTCAAAAGTCCCTTACGAAGGCTGAGGCCTCAACATTTATACATCACGAGGGACCTAGCTGGCCTCCTCAATCTGTTGAACTTGGCTATCCACACTGTGAGTTAGACAGTCCCTTCTAAAATCCGCTTGGCTGCCTTCTAGATTCGGTTTTGGTGGTCTTTGGAGCTCGGAGTTGGGGGTGAAGATCCCGAGGAAGGGTTATTTAATGCCATAGACAACCCCCCTACGAATCCTCACCTTAGGCTTGGCTGTCTTTTAGCCCATGATTGCTCGGTTTTGCTCCAACATGTGTC